>PVKE010047323.1:0-11961 GCA_004027555.1 Craseonycteris thonglongyai | reverse complement strand
AAAAAAAAAAAAAAAAAAGATAAAAAAAAAGCCACAACAGAGATCCACATGTTATGGGGACCAATGATTGTTAATCAACACATAAATAAGTTTAGGAGTAAAAAAAAAAAAAAGGCATTAAATATAGTTCAACTGAGTAATTTAAGCTATTCCTGAATTGAGGGGCATCCTGCCTAGCAACTAGAAGTGTGCTCCAAGGAGTTGTACTAAATGGAAGGTTTTTATAGGCAGAAATTGGGTGATACAAGGTTATTTTGTATATATTAATATTTAAAATATGGTATAAGGAAAAGCTTTAAAAAATCATATGGATTGAGGAAGTGGTCATTCTCTTGAAACTTAATAGAAGCAGAATTTTTAACAACCTTTTAAAATTTCATGTGGAAGTAACTTAAATTAAAGATCTTCTGGGGGAAGCCGGGATGGCTCATTGGGTTAAGCACTCATTTTGCAGCCCCAGGGACCAAGGATCAAGTCCTGTCCCCAGCTTATGCAGACCCGTATGCTGAACTGGGATGTGCTTCTCATGTGGGAGGCCCCAGTTCAGTTCTTGCCCCCTCCCAGTTTGACCCCTGGCTCAACAGGGTGTGCCTCCCATGTAAGAGGCCCTTGGCCCAGTTCATGCCCCTCTTGGCCCCTGCCCACCTGTATACAAGGAAACTATTTCAAAAGCTGATGATGTACAACTATGGAGACTGCTCTGGGCCCTCCCCCTTCTCTCTGTCTCTCTGTATTTCTGTCTCTCGGTCTCTGTCAAAAATAAATAAATAAATAAAAAATCTTCTGCACAGTAAAGGAAATCATCAACAAAATAAAAAGGCAACCTACTGAATGGGAGAAAATATTTTCAAATAATATATCTGATACAGGGTTAATACCCAAAATATATAAATAACTAATACAATGCAAGAACAAATAAATAATAACCTGATTTAAAAGTGAGCAGAGGATATGATTAGATATTATCCCAAAAAATATATATGAGTGGGCAATAGGCAGGTAAAAAGGTGCTCAACTTTACTAATAAACAGAGAAATGTAAACCAAAATCACAATGAGAAATCATCTCATAACTAATAGATGATGTTTTGGGCAGTTTTATCACTGGTAATGAAACATGCAGCAACAATAATGAACCCCACTCAGCAAGACACTACCACACAGCAACATGAACACAGCTGTGAGACACTGATGTACCAAGGTTAGGAAACCTTACCAAGTTATTTGTACAGTGCTGCTGATGTAAGGGCATGGTGGCAAGTTCGCCAGAAAACCTTAAGGGTAGAGGAAAGTTTGTTCAAAATCATTATATTGTATACCTGAAACTAATATATTATATGTCAATTATATTGCTAATTTTTTAAATTAAATTACATGCGTGTACTCTTCAATTCACTAGCCAGGTTTGAAATATTGCCTACAGAAATTACATTAATATTTATGTATAAGGATGTTCTCTGTACCAACATAATAGCAAAATAACAGAAACCTAAATGAGCATTAAAGAGATCAATAGTTAATAACAGAAAGAAATCCTGGGATGCTGGGATGCTGGGATGCTGGGATGCTGGGATGCTGGGATGCTGGGATGCTGGTTCTTGCTTTGCAACCGTGAGTTCCAGGGATAGAATCCTGACAGCCTGTGAAAATCCATATGCTGAACTGTGGTGCAACTGGTACATGTATGACCGGTTGCAAACTAATATTATTGGCATTGTGCATATGTCTATTACTTATTGGTGTGTATAACTGAGGGGAAAATGTTGAAAAGGCTACAAATAAAATACGAGTGGTGGGAAGCTGGGATGGCTCAGCAGGTTAAGCACTAGCTTTGCCAGCCCCGGAGTCCAAGGATCAAATCCCAGCCCCGACCCAAACGAACCTATATGCTGAACTGGGGTGTGCCCCCAGTTCAGTTCTTGCCAAGGTGTATGCAGTAGGCTCCCAGCCCAGTTCCTGCTCTGTACAGCCCTGCACCCACCTGTGGAGTGAAACTATATGGAAAAATAGTGTTGTCAACTATGGAGACTGCTCTGGGCCCTCCCCTTTCTCTCTGTCTCTCTCTGTCTCTTTCTCTCTGTCAAAAAAGCAATAAAAATAAATCTTTAAAAAATACAAAGTGGTTAATGGAGTACATGTTTGCTTTCACTTCTTACTATAAATATTTTTGTCTTCTTAAATAAAGGAATTATAAGGTGGTTCATTCTTCTTAGGATCACACACTTCATGGCAAAGCTGAGCAGTAAGTCTCACAACAGTCTGGCTTCAGAGACTTTACTTTCAATTACTACACTGCCTTTATACAGAACACTATATAAAATACAAACTAATAGTCTTAGAATTTATTTCATTTAATTCTTACCTATTATATCCAGAGTGACTATCTCTTCCTAATTCCAAGTATCTCTTACTATCCTTGAGTCAAGTACCTTTTGTCTTATGAAGTCTTGACCTATAACATTTCATGCTTTGGTTAGTACCTTAGAAATCTAGCAACAGGAAAGGAAGAACAAAGAACTAATTACAGAGCTTTAAAATAAATCACTGTTAATTGTGGTGTCCTTAAAATTACAACAACTTAGTTTGGGCATGTAATTAAGCCAATTACCTTGAAAACGCCACAGAAAATTTCAGTAAACACCATCCCTCTGGCCCTCTTTGCCTGGCTTTCCTGCCGTTGTTGTTAAATTGTTCTGAAGCACAATAGTTTCTTTGTTGCAGAGCCCCAGGTTAAAAAAAAAAAAAGCTCAAACTCAAAGGTGACAGGATCACTTCATAATTAATCCCAGAATGACCCCACCCCACCCTCCAGAAGTTCTCAGGCTGTAAAGGTTCTCATGTATATTCCTGTTACAACCAAGTTCTTTTAGCCCTGGTCTTGTCTCACTCTTCCTACCTCCCCTGCAATTTCTTCTTCCTTACGGCATTTTATTTAAGTAGAGACATTTAGTTACATAATGAAGGCAAAGAACATTTTCTTGCCTATCCAACTAAAGAAATCCTCTTGAAATGAGTTGAGATAGGATTAGTGAAAAGAAGAAAACCTTCTGCCAAAAAAAGCAAAAAATTGTTCTTAATAGTACCTGGAATTAATTAGACGGGCAGTTACATTACTAATTTTTTCCTTTATCTCCAGCAGCGTTTAAAATACTGTAATTTACCAGGCACATTTTCTGGCCAAGATTTCTTTTATGAAAAATTTCCTTTACCTAGACAAAGCACAGCAATTTAAAGATGTGTAATATTAAAGAGGTCTCGATTTTTTTGAAAGTATATATTTAAATTACCCTGGTCTTCATCATTTAATGTTAACAATGTATTGGTCCAGAGTCTTGAGCACCATGCATGTTTTCTAACAAGGCTGACTAGATATACCACATGAAACAGGACAGAAAACAACAGTACTGTCCCATTTCAAACAGTTTACACCTGTGACAAATTTAAATAGAACTTAACTAGTCACAGTAGAGTTGACGAAAAAAGTATAAAAGACAAGTAGATACTAACTTTTCTAATTAAATTAAAATATCTCTAAGATATGTTTTAATTATAAACTTCAGCAAACATAACTATATCCTAATAGGAATTTAAAGGGTAGATGTAGAAAAAACTGTTCTACTACAGCCAATGCCTTATGGCTGAATATTTAAGATAACACTTTCAGATTTCAGTTTTATAGACCAGTTGAGACTAGTTATTGTTATTGAATACATAGGAGGGCTCTTCAGAAAAAACCCCAAGCCATAAATGCCCCTATTTCTCATATTATATGGCTGGATACTTTCTGGACAGCCGTGTATATTATAAACATATTTTATAACAACATAGCAACTTAATTATGCTGTTTGGGAAAATGGTTTTTAAAATGGTCACGATTACTATGGGGTAAGAATTCCTTTATATGTTTAGATAAATGCAGAAGACAAAAATACTTCTAATTCATGGATATTGTCTAAAATTATTTTTAGCCTATTAGATGCAATTTTGAAATGCCTTCTACAGTAATTATATGTAACAGGTAAAGAGAGAGTATTTAAAATCAAAGTTACTTAAAAAAATTTATTGCATAATAAAAAAATTCCTATAGTCTATAAGGTTTCGAAGAAAATAAGTACAGATAAGAAAACCATCTCAATATGAATTATCCTGCCTCTTGAGAACATATTTCAATTTAAAAACCATTTAATATACTTGTTCTTTTCTAAGTGCCTCATTCATTTCCATAAACTAAAAGGCATAATTCAGTGAAAGATATCATTTAGATTTACCTCTTTCCTGCAAGAGTTGGTCAGAAACATTCCAAAAATACAAAATTCAAAGGATGAGCATGAAAGGCTAATTCTACTATCTTAAGTATAAAGAAAAATTGTTACTAGAAAAGAAATACCGGTAGGCTAACACTGCACTCCTATCTGATTCCTTTTTCTGCCTCAACCCCTCAACAACACTGCACCTGTCCCTCCTCTGCCTCTTCCTTAAACATTGCTCACTGAAGTGGTACTGATTTGTTTATATCTTTTGACATCATGGTTTGCTTTCTCTATACATTTCCTTTAACTGTGTTGAAGCAACAGAAATTTTCTCAGAAACTGCCCTCAGTCCTTGTTGAAGAATGGGTACATTAGAAGTTTTTGCTTACCTTTTAGATGTCTCTCAAATAATACTATTTTTTTCCCTCAAATTCAAAGATCTACTTTGGTTTCTGTGGAGCTGAAGTGCCTGCTCACTCCTTAACCTCAGTTGAGAAGATAATGGCAGTAGTGACTATCAGCAAACATTTGGTGCCTTCCAAATGCCAATAGTTCTTATACCACTTCTGGGACTCATGCATGAGTTACACCAGCCTCATCCTGTTTCTTGCTTACCTACTACTTGGTACGCTATCATTACTTTTCAGTTTCTTACTCTGTCCTTGTCTTGCTTGGATAAATGGAGTTATCTTGTCTTGCAGGAATTATACAATCAGCAGTGCCAGTCTGCAGAACCTCTCAGACTCAGCACCTGCACCTGGGTCTGATTCACAGCTATTGGCTACTATCTAGTTCAAAAACATACAGGTTGTTTCTCTTCATGTCCACATGATCAGAAACCCAAATAAAAGCAAACAGAGTGAATTATTTTGTTGATAACACTGATGAGGCAAGAAGGTCTGTGTGGCCACTCTCAGGAGTGATCAAATACATGTGGAGGTTCTAGACATACTTAGTTTCCATCTACTGGTAGTTCTCATATGCCCTAACCAAAGAGGATTTTTAATGGAATTTAATTTTAGTATCTCAAAATTAATTAATCAGCTTCAATTACAGTACTTGGTCTAATACCGTGTAGCAGGTAGTTATCCAACATAGCACAGAACTGGTTAGGACATACTGGCATCCACTTTACGTGTGCTCTTTAATAAGTTTCTTAATTTTTTGAGGAACCTCCATACTGCCTTCCATAATGGTGGAACCAATTTATATTCCTACCAGCAGTATCTGAGGGTTCCTTTTTCTTCACAGCCTCTCCAGCACTTGTTATTCCTTGTCTTGTTGATTATAGCCATTCTAACAGGTGTGAGGTGGTATCTCATTGTGGTTTTAATTTGTGTTTCCTTAATACCTAGTGAAGTTGAGCATTTTTTTCGTATATCTGTTGGCCGTTTGTATGTCTTCATGGGAGAAGTTTCTGTTTAGGTCTGCTCCCCATTTTTCAATTGCATTGTTTGTTTTTCTGTTGTTGAGTTGTACAAGTTCTTTATATATTTTAGACATCAGCCCCTTATCAGAGGCATTGTTTGCAAATATTCCTCCCATTTGGTTGGTTACCTCCTTGCTTTGTTGACAGTTTCTTATGCTGTGCAAGAGAATTTTAGTTTGATACAATCTCATTTATTTATTGATTGATTGATTGATTGATTTTTAAGATTTATTTTATTTTATTGTTTTTGACAGACAGATAGAGCCAGAGAGAAGGGGGAGGCCTAGAGCAGTTTCCATGGCTGTGCATCATCAGTTTTCAACATGGTTTCATTCCACATAGGTGGGTGGGGGGCCACACGGGGCAGGAACTAGGCTGAGGGCTTCCCTCATGGGAGGCATGCCCCCTCGAGCCAGGGGCTGACCTGGGGGTTGAGAACTGAACTGGGAGCCTCCCGCACAGGAAGCACATGGCAGTTCAGCATATGGGTCCGCACAGGCCAGGGCCAGGATCCCTAGTCCCCGGGGCTGCAAAGAGAGCATTTAACCCACGGAGCCATACTGGCTTCCCCTCATTCATTTATTTTTGCTTTTACTTTCATTCTTTGGAACACACAGAGCAGGAGGGAAGTGTCCCAACTGTCACTACTTTTAAGGAACACAGGGTTTAGATGAAATTCAACATTGTCAAGACAGTGACAATCATTCAAGACAAATATCCTCATTCTGAACATCTTAAGGAGCCGAACATAAACATCCTGAATGGAATGAAGCAAGGTCTAAAAAACAGTATCTCAGGGATTCTTATTGGCATTTTCCTGTGAAATCAGTTAAACCATCTGTTGAGAGGTGGTAGAAACGTCAATTATTTCAGGGTCCTAGAGAACCTAAAGATTTATGTATTTTTAAAGAGGTATGCTTAAAAGTAAAATAAAAATATTAGTATAAAAGTTTATATTAAAGTGAAGAGCCAACTGTTGAACACTGATTATAACCAGTCCAATGGATTTCAAGAGGTTGTTGGGAATCTTTGGGTTTTGCAGCTATGCTTGTTGAATTTTATGCTCTCAAGCTAGGATGTCTGTGCTCTTGGTGATGTTATCCGCAGTCTTGGTTATATCGTATTAAGGGTAGGCTTGATGCTTGACCCAGGTATTTCTCTGGGCCTCTTTAGTAGTCTATACAATGACTGGTCCATGAGAAAACCAGCCCACACATCTGCTGTTGCAGTGTTGAGTTCTTCAAGGTTCTTATCAAGTCATCGGGCTTTAGTTTATAGGGCTTCTTTCAATTCTGTGGAGGGTCGGAGGCAGGGCAGCCTAGAGTCCTGGGGCTTTGGGCAGTCAGGTTTTGGTTCATGATGTCAAGTCAAGCAAAAGGGAGAAAAATGGAAACATGGATGGCTTATTGAAGAAAACTTACAGAATTTAAAATTTGATAAGGATTAATAACTTTAGCAATACAGTGATCCCTCGTTTTTCGTGGTTAATGGGGACCAGAACCTTCTGCGAAAGCTGAAAAACCGCGAAGTAGGATTTGCCCCTAGGAATGTTCGTGTATGCGGGTACAAGAATGTTTTAAATATGTAAACAGTATTCATACTTGACTCATTTAAGACAAAAATGACAACAGTCTACGTATTTACTTAAACGTGTCAGTGCTAATTAATAAGGTGAATTACAAAACCTTATACAGTAATAAACATGAATCAACATTGCTTTCTGAGAGAGGCGAAGAGGCTTGTGTGGGGGGCGGAGGAGAGGCCCTCACGTGACGCGTAGAAGCGTTAGGCTCCCTCGGAGCCTCTTCTGCTGGAGGCGCTGACGGGAGAGCCGGGGGCTTTACCTTGGAGAGAAACATGGTGATGGGGAGTTGTTGTCTTTGTTTTTTCTTTTCCTTCAAAATTCCCCTGTACAAGGACATAACCCCGTCAACGCGATGGCTGAACTCGACAGCTCGAACCATATTGCCGTCCATGTCTTGTGCAAATTGTTACATCGCTCTTGCCATGTTGCACTCGTCCTCTCATTGGTCGATGTCGCCCTGGAAACCAATCCCGCGCCTTTATGAGAGCCCGTGGGATGGACTCTGAGTCAACTGATCTCTTTGTTTGACATGCAGGGATCCTTCTCTCTCGCGCATCAACATGAAACAACTCTCCTTTCCACCATGTGGCTGCCGACATGGTGGTATTTTTTCATTTTTATTTTTTGATGAATATTTTGGAAAAACCCGCGAAGCACTGAAGCCGCAAAACATGAAGCGCGAAGTGGCGAGGGAACACTGTATAACTGAGTATAGTCCAATTCAGGTAGGTACCAAAACTGGTTTAACCACAAAGCAAGGATGGAAACCATTTAAATTTCTGCCAGATAAGACAAAATTGGCATATCCATCAGTTATCAATAATTTACAAAGAGGTATACAAAAGACCTCAAAGACCTTGAACCAGGCTTGAATCTGATAACTGGGAAGGATGTGTCATAAATGATGCTGTTTCCTATTAAACATAACATCCACTTCCTTTTTTTTTTTTCCCAAAAAATAATAAAAAAGAAAGATTATTCTTGACCACCAAATAAAATTGGTATAATTAGGTTTAGCCTCATTACTTACATAGGGGTAGCCACGAAGGTAATTTACCAACTAGACCTTCTTAAATTTGCTTTTCTGGAATCTTTTATAAGAAATCTCAGATTAGACTTTTAAACACTTCTTAAGGCTAGGAAGGCCTGCCAAAAACCTGCAACTGATTTCACCTGCAGTAGCTATAAATTTTGGAGTTATTCCTCTCTTTTCAAGATCCTCAATGTCCTAAAATTCCTGGGCTTACCAGGAAGTAATCTCTCATATTCACCTATAAACAGAGAATACCGTCAGCCAGGTACTAGGTTAGTTTCCCAAAAGGGCTTCATAAGTGTCACTCTATAAAGTTAATCTTTGTTTCTTAAAAGTGCCCTGTCATATAGATGAAGTAGACATTATTTTCAAATATGATATTCCAAGCAAGGTCTGAGTTATATAACCAGTGCTCCCAATTATGTCACGGTAACTAGAAAGACATGCAAGTAACTGTATTGCTAGTAAAATAAGACTCAATAGTTTCCAAATTCTAGAAGGGCCAGAAAGGCAGAAAAAGGGTCATTTATAAATATTTTGTTTCTATTTTCAAAAGCAGAGTCTACTAAATTTTTACAAGTTGTGAAATTGAGGATCCTTGTATGGCAGCCCGGATTGGCCTCGCCACACCCAGAAGATACCAACTCCCTTCCCAAGACATTTCGATTGATTGACATTCCTGAGCCCTCGCATAAGCCCCTTACACTGTAAACCTAGCAACCAATCAGCAACCTGTAAGCTTATTAGGCGAGCTCACGAATGTGGAAGTGACAGATAACATAAAACTGTGCGTCCCCGTTCAGCTGTAAATGAGGCTCAGCCTTTGGATGTTAATCCTCTGAGCCGGTGCTGGCATCAATAAATGCTGCTTCCTACAGCCCTGGTGTCCTGCCTCTCTGATCAAGAATCCCACAACTCTTATGACTTTGGTTAAATTTAGTTTTAAAGCCTAGCTCTAGAAATCATGTCTCTATCTATATACCCCTCAGAGATCTACCTTTTCCTCAGATACCGGTAATCAGCAACCCCTGAGGCAGTAGAAGACAGCAGCCTGGACCTGACTAGTGGTTACAGTCTGGACCTGTCAGGCTAAAGATAAGACCTTGACCTAAGTTATGTTTCAGTTCCTGAGCCCTAAGGTGGAATGCCCCATGGCTACTTTCCTATGAGACCAGACTGAGGAACACCAGAAAAGATCTCAGAACTGTGAAGATCTGAAGAAATGATTGATTACCCTTACCTCACTTTCAACCAATCAGCTTTCAGCAATATCCAGTACTTCCAAACTGACATTGTCTTGTGCTTTTGCCCTATAGAATCCATAACCTACATCATGCCATGGGGGAATTTGGACTTTTGAGCATTAGCTTCCCATTCAATTGTATGGCGCCAATCATCAATAAAATAGCCAATATTTCTCTGCTGCAATTCTTGGTGTTTAGTGTTTGACTCTGGTAGGACCAGGTGCACAAACTCCTCTATAATAGTTCTGGATAGCTTAGGAGAAAGGAGTTATTTATATATGTAAAAATGAAAACATTAAAACATCAACACTATTCGAAACAAAACCCACAATCAGGTCTCATTAAGTTCATTCAGTCCTATGTAATTAATTCTTACACTGCTCAATCTGGGGTTAGCAGTTTCGTGGGCCCATCTGCTTTATGAGTTTTGGAAACCCTAACTCAGTTCAGATTGGTCTCAAAGTTGTCTACGAGATACTATCAGAAACTGTTGCTGGATTCTAAAACAGAGAGGTGGGACACCAGGGCTATAGGAAGCAGCACTTACTGGTGCTGGCACCAGCTCAGTGAACTAACATCCAAAGGCTGAGCCCCGTGTACCTTGGGGTGCGCAGTTTTATGCTGTTGCTTTCGTATTCATGAGCTCTCCTAATAAACTCACAGGTTGCTGATTGGTTGCTAGGTTTATAGAGTAAGGGGCTTGGGCAAGGGCTTAAGAATGTCTTATCAATCAGAAAGTTTTGGGAGGGGAGTTGGTATCTTCTGGATGTGGCGTGGCAAGGCCAGTTCAGGCTGCCACAAAACTTGTACAAAAAAAAGAAATTCGGGGAAGCCGGGATGGCTCAGTGGGTTAAGTGCTCACTTTGCAGCCCTGGGGACCAAGGATCGAATCCCAGCCCCGGCCTTGCAGACCCACATGCTGAACTGGGGAGTGCCCCCAGTTCAGTTCTCACTAGGGCAAGACCCCGGCCCAGTTCCTGCCCTGTGCAGCCCCAAGCCCACCTGTGGAATGAAACTATGTGGAAAAACCGATGATGTGTTACTATGGAGACTGTTCTGGGCCCTTCCCCTTCTCTCTGTCTCTGTATCTCTCTCTCTCTCTCTCTCTCTCTCTCTCTCTCTCTCTCTCTCTCTCTCTCTGTCAAAAACAATAAAAATAAATCTTAAAAAAAGAAAAAGAAAAAGAAATCCAAACCTAGCATCGTCTTTTTCCATAGAGCACCAATATTCAGGCTTGTAGTTGACTGCAAGAGCCTACAGGGAAGCCCCAGAGAAAAATAAAAAAAATATTTGTAGATAGAAAATGACTATGGTTAAATTATTTCTGATAATTTTCCAAAGTGAGAGATCTGATGAGAGTTCTTAACAATAATAGTACAACTGACAAGGAACTCTGGTTGTGTTTGTGGTATAAAAAACAAAATAATAAAGCCAATTCCTACCCCCACAAAATGTCTTAGACTAAAGCTCTAGAAACATATTAACTAACCTATTTTCAAAGAAGAGTAACTATTACATTGTCAATTAAAGATATACCCAAGCCTGTAGAGAATTTTTATAACTGTTTGAACCAAAACTGAGAAAAAATTGTTGAGAAGCAAAATCTCAAATGCTCCGGAGAATGAGTTTTGCAGTTTCTTTTATGCACTTGAAATTAAGAAGGGAACCTAAGGAAGATTGCTTGAAGGTGGGAGGAGGAAGTATGTGGGGATTAGAATACAGACTAATTAACGAGATTAAGCACTCTTTTGAAGATGGTTAGGCTTATTTCAAAGGTGTGTTAACCTAGATACTAAGAGCAACGGACAGAGCTTGCTTAAGGCAAAGATAACAAAACTTCCACTAAAAGCATTATATGCCTGCAGTGTAACTAGCCACAATGACCTGCCCAGTTGGGAATTTAAGATCATATCACCCTGTGAGGTTTGTTTGTGGAACTCCTTTTTTTTGTCTATCTAATTTGTAAAGATAGCTGAACATAATCTTTACAAATAAAAAACTTTGGATATAATATATAATGACTGTGAGGCCTAATATACCAAGAACACACAAAGCATATACAGTGGTACCTCGGTTCACGAACGCTTCTGTTCATGAACAACTCGGTTCACAAACAGAAAAGTTCATCAAAATATGCTCCGGTTCAGGAACTCCGCTTCGGTTCACGAACAGGAGCCGCAGCTATTTTAATGCTATTTCCTGGCTGTCACATGGTTGTGACTGGAAGATCGTGGAGAGAAAGAGACACAGAAAAAAGTACACTGTGAGTACTTTCAGTGACTTTTTTTGATTTTTGTTGTGCTCTTTCTACATTACTATACTGTACTAATGTGTATTGTAATTTGTTTCATATTTTTTGTGCTTCAAAAACCGAAAAAAAAGGTCAGAACGGATTAACCGGATTTACATTGAACCCTATGG
>PVKE010047322.1:0-11961 GCA_004027555.1 Craseonycteris thonglongyai | reverse complement strand
TACAGACCACACTCAGTATACATGAAGTTGTTTCTTAAAAAATAAAGCAAGAATAACAATGCACCACGAGATACACTATGAACAGAAACCACTCAGTTACAAATGCACGATTCGTGCTTGGCCAGCCTTCCACCTAGCCAGGTTGAGGCAACTTGCTCTCAGGGGCCTCCACGTGGCATCGGCTAGCTAATGGCTGAGAAGTCTTTCAAGGGTTCAGTGAAAGAAGATTCCAAGTCAAACTTGTTCTCTACTTGGCAGTTCATGCGTCTAGCTTTGGTGAGTGTGCCAGAATACATACCACATATTTCCTGAGAGCTTGTCTGGAACTTGGAACTGCTTTCTCTGGATCCTGTCTCTGTTTCTCCGAGGTCCACCAGATGTATTTCTTGAAATCATATCCTTCTTCAGAGTTTGATCTGCTGGTCCCATGGTTGTATACTTCTCAAATTTGTTGGGGGTCTTGGGATGAATGCCAGGTTGTTGAAAGTATCTTGAGACTTCTTTAATACAGTGATAAGCAATCTATCTATCTATCTATCTATCTATCTATCTATCTATCTATCTATCTATCTATCTACCTACCTACCTACCTACCTACCTACCTACCTACTTACCTACCTACCTACCTGCCTACCTAATCTATCTATCCCCCCTTTCTCACTAGAGAACCTCGGTTAAAGCTAAACCATCATATAAGACTTTTGCTTTTAGTATTTTAAAATTATACAATAAATTTCCATCATGGAACAGCTCACTTCTTTCTTCTATACCATTAGGGAGAGTTCCTAATTTTAAAATAGAGAATGGTGTGTGGTGGGAAAATATCAGCGAATCCTGCATAGTATAAAAACAATTAAAAAACATGGATATATTATATATAAAAATAAGAATGAAATCTGAACACAATGTTTTCAATCATAAAATATTTTCTAACAATAATATTCTATTTCTTAAGAAAAATTCTAACTCTGAAACAGGAGACAGGAGTGACAGATTTTGGTATCTTGAGATATTGACGATGTCACTCCATGTAGAATGGCAGGAACATCAGAAAAGGAGACAGAGCTTTTAAAATTTTAATCAGAAGAAACAAAGGTAATTTCTCTTTCCTGAATGGAACTGCAAGAATGGAACAAATATTATGATTTAGGCAGAAGTATTGGGCAGCAACTTAAAAAAAAAAATGATGTAGGCCACGGTGATTAGTAGGGTCAGAAGGAAGCCAGACTTACAACGCGTTGTAAGCTATTGTAGATCAGAAGAGGAAACAGTAGCCATGAAATGGTTTTGAAATAAGGCAGGAGGGGTACTGTGCCTGCATAAGGATTGTGGCAATAACTATAGAAAGGGACTTCCAAGGACAACCCCACTTGGCACTGAGCGAGGAACCAGAAGCAATATGGAGGTGTAGGGGAGTTGGGATTGAAGTACTGTATTTTTTCATGTATAAGACGACCCCTACTTTTCAAACACAACATTAAGAAATCAATATTTTAAACATAAAACAAAACACATTTGATGTTTTAAGTATTCAAATACTAAAGGTATATTTCGTAATTAGGTCATATTTTAAAGATACATACTGGTAACTTGAATTTTGCAGAATAAGACATTTGTTTTTTATTTTCAGACATTTTTATGGGCAAGTGCTCAAAATATAGTTCAGACATTAACCTTCCCACATACGCAATAATGCCAAAATGTTACCACCTCCAATGGGATGTTCAGAGTTCTAGATGGTTTGTTCAGCGTCAGCCATTCATGACGTCAGAGTTAACAAAGGCTGGTGATTAGAGGAAGCTTGTTTTCAGAGACAAGGTACGGGCAGTCTCCCTGCACAACCGTGGGGTTCTTTTAACAGGTTACTGCCATGTCTAAGACGACCCTCTATATTTGGTGTACCAATTTTAGACAAAAGCATCATCCTGTACATGGAAAAATATGGTAATTAGAAGAGTGGCAGTTTATTAAGATAGGACTGTGTGTCAGACACTGTTAGTGATACACGTGAATCCCTCCCCTCCTTGGCTTGTGGGCCCATCCTATGGCCCATCCTATGGCCCATCTTCTGTGTGCTTTGTTTTTAATGGCTCTCACCTGAGATCTTTCTTCAAAACACTGCCTGCAGGGGAAGCTGGGATGGCTCAGTGGGTTAAGTGCTCACTTCGCAGCCCCTGGGACTGAGGATTGAATTCAGGCCCCGGCCCGTACAGACCCATATGCTGAACTGGGGAGTGACCCCAGTTCGGTTCTCACTGGGGCGAGACCGCGGCCCAGTTCCTGCCCTGTGCAGCCCCACGCCCACCTGTGGAATGAAACTACGTGGAAAAACCAATGATGTGCAACTATGGAGACTGTTCTGGGCCCTCCCCCTTCTCTCTGTCTCTGTATCTCTCTCTCTCTCTCTCTCTGTCTAAAACAATAAAAATAAATCTTTAAAAACACTGCCTGCAGAGAGTTGCCAAACACCTGCAAGTTTATATCCTTTCCCACGCCCTTAGTCAATGACTAACTAATGGGGTAGTATGAAAGCCTGGCCTTTTCACTATAAAGAAAGACAAATTCAGAGTTATTATATAGTGCATACTCCAGAGCTCCCTGTGGGATCAGAGAATGAGACTTCACCTGAAATCACACCTTTCTTTGACTTTGTCTATTCTGGTCTCCCTACTTCCCTTTCAAGTTTATCTCAGGAGTAAATAAATCAGTTACATCTGAATCTTTACCTTATGGTTCACATGTAGTAAACTTCACTTAAGGCAATTGACTTAGTCGCCACTGAAAAGAGAGTTACGTGTATTCCTTAACCATTTTAAATAAAATTAGAAACAAAATACTATGGGAGTACAAGAAAAGAGCACCCAAATCTTCGTGAAGAATCATAAAAACTTGACAGGAAAGGTGATGTTAAATATGAGTTTTAAAATATATTTCAGGGGGAAGCCGGGATGGCTCAGTGGGTTAAGCGCTCACTTTGCAGCACGGGGGACTGAGGATCGAATCCCGGCCCCAGCCTGTGCGGACCCATGTGCTGAACTGGGGAGTTGCCCCAGTTCAGTTCTTTCTCTGTCTCTGTATCTCTCTCTCTCTCTCTCTCTCTGTCAAAAACAATAAAAAAAAAATAAAAGTTTTAAAATATATTTCAGAATCCAGTGGCATAGAACTAACTAAAAAAAATATTGTCAACTTATCTCAGCTGCATTTCTATTTATCACAACTTCTCAGCGTAATTCAATCCCAGATTTCCCTTTTTTACCTATGTTTTGGCTTGTTTTAAGTTCTAAAGTATCACTAAGATGATCATTTCATATGTTTCACTCTCCAAAGGCACTGTCATCTATCTATAGCCTCTACCCATCTGTGATGACATCATTAGTAGCCTACAGCAAGACAGAACCCCAACCCTATATAGAAGTGCATTCTTCACAGAGAGGCTTGAGGAATACCCATCCTTATTCTGATCCTTATGACATCTTTGCTTTGATGCTGTTAATGGTAAGATGCACATCATGTCCTACTAATAGTCCCCAGACTATAAGTAACCTTTAGCTTTTGGTATATGCTATTGACTCCTTTTAATAAAAATTAACAAGAAAACAGTTGATTCCTAACTTTTGCTGATATCTTAAGGTATGTGAAAACTTTGTCAGATATGATGCTCATATGAGAAAAATGTTATTTTATTACAAACACACTAACTGTAACCTTGGCAACCATGGAATCATTTTTATTTTGCTAAAAACCTTTTGTATTTTTAATTTGGTGAATCTTTCCTTCTCTCCCGTAGACAATTAAAAAATTCTTTCCAGGTAAACTTCTTGCCTAAAAGTTTAGGTTCTGAAGTCTTTGAATAACAAAAGGAAACTAAAATTTAAAGAATGACAACTATGTGATGCACAAACGAGTAAGTTATGAAGTGATCACCATGATAAATACCTCCCCCAACAATTATGGAAAGTCAATTCCCTTTAGAAAATCTCATGTATGAGTATATCTATCTCTATTTTATCTCTCTATCTCTATCATCTCAATCTCTATCTGTCTCTATCTTTATCTCTATCATCTCTATGTCTATCTCTGTCATCATCATCATCATCATCATCATCAATCACCTCTCTCTCTCTGTCTCTGTTTCTGTCTCTCTCTCTCTCTACCTGTCTCTATTTCTCATCCCCCACCCCCAGTGGTTCTTCACTTATGGAACACTGATAGAAACACAGGCACACATACTGAGTACTATAAGAAGAAACAGGAGCGAATGAGTAATTCTTCCTGAAAGGGGAAGCGTAGTCAGGTTAGGGTGGGGAATGATATCACTAAGAAAAATATTTGAGCTGGACTATTATACAAGGATGAATGGAAGTATATTAAGTGAAGAATGGACAGAATTCATTCTACCAGACAGGAAATACCATGGGTAAAGACATGGATTTGGGAATCACAGAACTTACTAGAATGATAGTGAGATGATCATACTTGAATATAGAGAGCTGGGAGGCAAGGGGAGAGATGTGGTATCAGAAAAAGAGGGGACGAGTAGCAAAAATAAAGGGAAACTAAGCTGTGGAGGACTATGTAGTCGAGATATAGGGGAGATGTTAACAAGTTCACTGAGAAAATGACATAGGTCACATACGTATAAACTATTTAGCCAACTACAGTAAACTTCTTGAAGAACATATAGTCATTCTGTTTGCCTCACTCACCACCCAATAAAGTCTGAATAAATATTTTAGGATGAGTTATGATGTAATTCCTTACACTTACCATCATTTAGCTTCCTCAATAAAAACACGTTTGAAAGGTAGAAAGTGATATTTAGATCCAAACAACAATCTCCAGTAATGGATACTTATTTTAATTAACTTCAAATACATAGGAAATGGCACAGAGCGGTGGTTTCCAAACTGTGTGCCAAAGTGTCCCAGGGTGACACGGGAAACTTTGAGGAGCACCACAGGATAGTTTAAACTTTCAAGGTACACTAGAAACCCCTGCGGGATACTGTGGGAATTACATTCATGTGGATAGGTATAGCTTGCAAAGCTGGCATTCTGGTAGTTGGGATAAAAAGCAGGTACAGTGCATAAATCAGTGTGGAACAGGAAATGAGGGTGGCAGCGTCCAATCTAATTCCAAGGTTTAAGTAGCTGTTAGAATGTAAATACTTATTAAGTTGTTTGGACCTAACTAGTTAATAAACAGAACTATTAAGTATTTCTTTTGTCCTAAGGACCCATAAAAAAGCATTGAGAAACTAAGGGTGCTATGCACCAAGAAAACTTGGGAACCTCTGTTTGGAAGGCTGCAAAACTGTAAAATATGTGTGGTGTAAAACGAAGTTGGGGCATTTCAAACTGATCCTTGCAGGATTCAACATTTGACCTCAGATTGCTATTATATTCTATAATTGCAGCTTCCTATAGGAGCATGAATATTTCTCTGCTTGCCTAGCTTTTGATAATAACTCTAGCTGAGAGTCCCTTATGCCACATTTTCCTTGGAGTGGAAGCCATGTGGAGAAAGAACTTCATTGCACCAAATTTCTACCTTGGCAAAGCGAAGTGCATTACTGAAAAACTCTCAGTCACTAAAGCAACTGTTTGACTTTCCACCTGATACAAGTGGAACTGTTTAAGGTAGTTTGTATTCTTTTGTATGGCCACTTCCTACCTTAACACATAATTATTATGTTTACAGTCCTTTGACTTCTTATAAATATAAACCTTTTTTTCCCCTTCATGATTGGAATTCCAGATGTCTATTATTTTCAATAATGTTATTGGCTTCTACATGAATAAAGATACTCATTTGCATTTATTTTGCTTCTGTTTACATTTCTTGTTTGTGTTCATTTAAAGAGGATAGATGGAAGCAGTTAACTTTATTTTATTTATTTTTTTTAAAGATTTATTCTATTGCTTTCAGAGAAGGTGAGAGAGAGAGAGAGAGAGAGAGAGAGAGAGAGAGAGAGAGAGAGAGAGAGAGAGAGAGAGAGAGAGAAGGGCGAGGGCCCAGAGCAGTCTCCATAGTTGCATATCATTAGTTGTGACATGGTTTCATTCCACACAGGTGGGTGTGGGGCCACATGGGGTGGGAACCAAACCGGGGGCCTCCCACATGGGAGGCAAGAACCTTCACTTTGAAGCCATCCCGAAAGTTATCAATTGAGCCGCAGTTCTGCATGTGGGTTTGCATGGGCCCGGGCTGGGATTCACTCTGAGGACCTTGAGGTTGCAAGGCAAGCACTCAACCTGTTGAGCTACCGTGGCATCCCTGGAAGCTGTTAATTTTAGTTGACATCCTGCTCTAATAAAAAGTGAATAACTAGTTGCTTACTACGTGCAAGGCACTTTTCTAAGCGTTTTACAAACATGAGCATTTAATCTTTATTGAAATAGTGTGGTGTGGGTACTGTTTTTATCTTTGTTTCATAGATGAGGAAACAGGCACACAAAGTTTATGCAATTTTACCGAGGTGACTTCTTTAGCAGATGACAGAATTAGAGTTGGATCCCACAGTTGACCGATGCGTGGATCACCATCTTAACCATTATGTTAAATTGATTTCCTGCTGTGCCAGAATTTGGTAATCATTTTAGGAAAGTCATATTGTTTAAATCTCCCAACATTCCAGAGGCTCAAAGATGCAAAGTAGTGTCTGGAAAGCTCGTGGGGTCGCTAAATTGTAGAATGAAAATTCTACTTCCCACTATGCCCTTTTGATTATATCAACGGTCCCAGAAATGGAATAAATTAAGTCAAAGCATATGAAATCGCTAATAGTTGACCATTTTTAATTCAAAATCACAATTCATGTGATTGAACTTTCAATAACATGACCCACTGAGATTAGTAGAAAATATTAGAAAGTTTATTAATGTTTATTGTTAACTTAAAATGAGGAATAAATTAAACTTGATAAATTTTCAATTTTTTTTTTCCAATAACAGTGCTTCCCCACATGTCAGATTGTCTTGCCCACGCACAGTAGGTGAGGTTCTTGGGTGACAAGTTGTAGTTCTCCATAGCAGAGGAATGGAGTGTGACATTCATATTACTTTGGTTGCTTTACACATATTGTGCCTTTAATGATGTATTCAACTGTTCATGTTACTGGATGTCACCAATAGGATTAATTATATAAACTATGATTTTTAAATAATAAAATGTTCACAATATTTTAGAATTACATGGAGAATGACCATAAAAATTCCTTAATTTTTTTGCCTGATATATGAAGAAGCGAGATTATTCAGACCATCTTGGGTTTATACTCTTACTTTTTTAAAATCAAATTTGGAAAAATTTTGGTCATTACATTTAAAATGTTTTTCCTATCCATTTCCTTCTCCTTTAGGAACTCTAATTGCACATATATTTGGCCACTTCAAATTGTCCGTAGCTTACTGGTGCTCGATTAAAATTTTTTTCTCTTTCTGTGTTTAATTTTGATTATTTTCTATTGTTATGTCTTTATGATCACTAATATTTTCTTTGGCACTGAGTGCCTAATTTGTTGCTAATTCCATCTAATGTATTATTCATCTCTGAAATTGTGTTTTTATCTCTAGGTTCAATTTTGGTCCTTTAAAACATGTTCCATGTCTCTCCTTAACATGTTAATGCTTTGCTCTACCTTAAATATATAGATAATTCTATTATCTGTGTCATTTATGCCTCTGTTTCTATTGTTTTTTTTCTCATTACTATGAGTCATGTTTTTATGATTCTTTGCATGACTAATATTTTTTATTGGATACAGACATTGTGATTTTCCCTTTTTGGGAAATGGATATATATATATATTTCAGAAAGTAAAGTATCTAACCATGTAATCATTCTTGTTATATTAACAATGGCTGGATTTTTTCCAGACAGTATATATATATATGTATATATATATATACACATTTCATTTAATTATTCTTGAGGTTTGTTTTTTCTGAAACACAATTGAATTATTTTAAAGCTTATTTTTAAAGCTTTGTGAGGCAGAACCAGGCAAATATTTCATTTGGGGTTGTATTTTCCTCCATTAATTAGGTTCTAAGGTATCTTGAATGTTGTACCTGATGACCTGACGCTTTGGGAATAATGAGGTTCTTTCCACTCCTCTAGTGGTCACATGAACTCTGCTGGACCCTTAAGTTTTTTTCTCTGGCCTTGAGTATTTTCTCACATACATGTGCTCACTGGTGTCCAAAGGAAAACTGAAGGGGAACTCTCTGTAAACTTCTAGAGTTCTCTCTTAAGCAGTTACCTCCTCTGTGTTTTTCCACCCTGCAAATTCTAGCCATCTAGACTTCCCTGGATTTTTAACTCTGTTTTCTAAGTTAAGAGACAACAGAAGCTCTGTTTGGGTTTTCTCTTCCTGTACTTTGTCCTTGAATTTCTCTCCAGGCAGTGAGTTTGGACTACCTCATTTATTTCCTTTTTTCAAAGATCATCTCACTGTGCTGCCTGTAGTAGCATGTCTGAAAACTGTTACATATATTTTGTTCAGTAATTTATTTAAGTTGGGAGGGTAAATTGATCATAAACTCTGCCATCTCTCTCTCTCTCTCTCTCTCTCTCTCTATATATATATATATATATATATATATATATATATATATTTAGTTAGTTAGTTAGTTTTTTAATTTTTTTTCCCTGTAACCAGCCATTACCCCTTGCTGTCATTCTGACTTCCATAGTTCTGTTGATGGCAATTCCTTAATTTTACTTAGCTATCTAGGACTAAAGTTTTGTTGTTGTTAAATTTATTGTGGTAACATTGGTTAGTAAAAAATTACATCAGGTCTGAGTGTGCAATTCTACAATATATTGTCTACAAGTTGTGTTATGTGCTTACCAACCAGAGTCACTTCTTTTTTCATCACCATGTATTTGATGCCTCTACCCTCCTCCCTCAGCCCTTTCCCTCCATTTTCCTCTGGAAACCACTAACCTATTAACTGTGTCCATGAGTTTTTGTTTCTTTGTTGCTTTTCATTTTATGTTCCACATCTTATTGTATTTTTTAAAATCTCATAATTTAAAAAACATCAATGAACATATATTTAGAAAAATGCCTATCAGATTAATAAAATGATCAAGTATAACTTCCAGAAAATAAAAATAATATAACCAAATTTAAGAAATTCATGAACAAGTTTACCAGCAAATATGAATGAGGAGAAAATTAGTAAACTGTAGATAATTCAAAAGAAATCATATAGATGCAGATGATTTGCAGGATAAATTTTCTATTTAGATATAAAATATGAAGGAGAGGTTGAAGGACATAAAGATATACAAGGTTATGTATAAAGTTTTGACATACCTATAACCACAATGTCAGGGAAAGGGGAAAAGGAGACTGTGGCAAGGGCTATATTTGAAGATTTGAAGACTGAAAAAATTCCAGACAAAATAAAAATATCATTCCACAGACTTCTAAACACTGTAGAATTCCTCAGAGAGTAAATACCAGATTCCACAATTAGACACATCAGAGTAGAAATGCAGAACACTAAAGACAATGGGAACGTAGTAAAAGCAATATATTAAAAAGACCATTAAAAACATAACAGTTAGAATAACTTTTATAGAAAAAAACCCCCACAGAGACAGAGAAAGTAGAATGATATTTTCAGCGTGTTAAAATAAAATAACTGGAAAACTAGAATTGTATCCAAGAAAACTACTTTTAAGAATGAGGTTAAAATAAACACATTTTCAAACCAAAACAATAAAGCAAATAATCATGGAGAAGTTTACCAACAATGGATCCTAAATTCCTAGATTGATTCTAAGAAAGTTACTCAGAGAAGGGATGTAATCTCAGACAGAAGTTGTGCGATACTAAAATGATGAAAACTGCAAAAAGTGGTAAATGTGAGGATAAATCTAAGTTAATGCTGACTAAGTAAAGTCAAGATAATTATGTTTATGTCTCATGCAGTTACAAATTAGAATTAAAATATAGTTAAATAATAACGTGTCTGGAAGGGTGTTAGTTGTTTTAGACTATTCAAATATTTCTAAGAGGAAGGTAAAAGTATCGATCAGTTTTATAATTTGATACATTTGGTATATGACTGTCATTTCTAGAGTAACAAATACAAGGTCTGGTAGAAGTAACACTGCAATGTCATAAAGCTTGCTTTGTCTTGCACAAGATGGATAGCAATTTGAACATTTCACCTAAAATGGCATATAGCGTATTTGAGTGTGATATTGTTATGTTACAGAATTACATGCTTATGATTTTGTAATAAAAGATTTGGTATAGATTACCAGCTCATAAAAAAGAGGTGTGGGAAAGCTGGGATGGCTCAGTGGATTAAGCACTAGCTTTGAAGCCCCTGGGACTGAGGATCGAATCCCGGCCCCGGCCCATGGGGACCCACGTGCTGAACTGGGGTGTGCCCCCAGTTCCGTTCTTGCCGGGGCCTATGCAGGAGGCTCCTAGCCCAGTTCCTGCCCTGCGCAGCCCTGTGCCCACCTGTGGAGTGAAACGATATGGAAAACTAATGTCAACTATGGAGACTGCTCTGGGCCCTCCCCCTTCTCTCTGTCTCTGTTTCTCTCTGTCAAAAATTAATAAAATAAATCTTAAAAAAAAAAGAGGTGTTACTTCTGCGGGACCCTGTAAAAGAAGAGAAACAGACTGTATAATCATCAAGTAAGTTAATGAAAAGACAAGGAAAGATAAAAATATTAATACACACCCCAAAACAAGGTAAGAAATAAGAGAAACAAAAATAAAAAATAGGTGGGAACGTTATAAGGACAAAAGCTGTTGGTATATCTAACCCCATCTATCAAAAGTGACATTACATATTACATTTAAAAGGCAAAGATCAGTCTGAAAAAAGGAGTAATCTGAACTAGATGCCTATTTGAATGAATTCACAGATGAAACAGCGCTCCTGATTTTGATGGTCATACACTGGTGTGGGATCAGCTTGTTCCGTGTCTCTACCGCTCCTTCCAGTCTCTAGGTGGCTGTTTCTGTATGTTTGTAGTTGTAGGGCTTTGGTTCAGTGAAATTTCAGCAACTCTCGATGATGGTTGTTCTATACTTTAGTTGTAACTTTGATGTGGTGGTGAGAGGCTGTAAGTACACTGTTTACCTACGCCACTGTCTTGTCCAGTAATCCTATGCACCTGTATTAATATTGTAGTAAAATAGACTTTTAAGGAAAAGGTATTTCTCATTATACACATCATTATATATGTCATTACATGTCATTATAATAAATTATATATTAATGATGAAGTTGTAAAAATAATTTTACACTTATTTACATCGGCTCAAAGCATATAAAGCAAAAATCAATAGGAGGAAGGAAATAAGCAAACAAACTTATAGTGAAAAATTGCAAAATGCATTTGTCAAATATTGATAACACAAACAAACAAGAAACAGCAAGACCACAGATTTAACTATGATTTACAAATTATACTTAATAGAAACACATAACAGTTGTACCCAATAATTGCAAAGCACTCATTCTTTTGAAACACAAATAAAGCATTTTCTTTTAATTGAGCATTTTGTGCTATAATTTTTCCCATAGTTTCAAACGTTCAATATCACATAGAGCATACAATTCAATCAGAGTTATTTAGCAACAGTGACAACCAAAACAATAATACCATAATACTCTCATATGTTTGCAATTAAGAATCCGTAACTCTACTAGTCAAAGGAAAAAAATCATAATGAAATTTAGAAAGTATTTTTTTTTCTTTCTTTCTTTTTTTTTTATTGTTAAATTTATTTTATTTTATTTTATTTTAATATTATTATATTTTGTCAAATTTAATGGGGTGACATTGGTTGGTAACAATCAGACAGTTTCCTAATGGACAACTCCACATCACATCACCCATGCATCGCATTATGTGCCCAGCTCCCAGAATCAGGTCCCCCTCCAACCCCATATATCTGGTGCCCACTCCCCCCTTCCC
>PVKE010047321.1:0-11961 GCA_004027555.1 Craseonycteris thonglongyai | reverse complement strand
TGCTGAACTGGGGAGTTCCCACAGTTCGGTTCTCTAACTGTCTCTGTCTCTGTCTCTCTCTCTATCTGTCAAAAGTAAAATAGAAATAAATATGCACTGAAGACAAAAAGATAATTTCTCTCTATAAATGTGAAAAGATAAAAAAAAAAAAATCAACTTCAGGCGACTTTCTCACACATTGAAGGGTGAGCGTCTGGGCAGATATTGGGGCCATTGCATGTGGATGTGGAGTTTCTATACACTGAATATGGGGGTGAAGGAAAGGATAAGGGGTACAAAGAATTGAGAAGGAACACTCAGACATTTAGGGGTTCAACTCAATGTTGCATCTCCCTCAAATTTCTCCTGGTTATCTGTGCAGTCCGAATGCTTCCTAGTTTTTCACTTTGTGTTACACTGTTCACTTAGGTAAAGTAAGTTCGCTGGGATGGGCTGAGTGATTAACATCTAACTCTGTCAGTGTGGTGCTATCTTCCCTCTTTTAATTTCTGAGAAAATGTAGCCATGTATTGCAAGTGCAGCATTATTACAGGAAGTGTTAGTAGCAGGTGTGAGGCTCTAGGGAATCATTAAATTCTAGTGGAAAATTAAAAGCCCTGGTGAGAAGCTTTCTGTGAGAAAAAGATGGTGTTTTTCTTCAATACCATATTCTGGACAAAGTTAATGAGGCTATTTGGAAGTTTCTTGTAGGATTTTAGAAAGACGTCATAGAATTTTCTGCGTGGGATCAGAGAGAAACACAATTTGAGAGGATGCAAGTCTCACGTTATTAACGGCGATGAAAAAATTGCAGGGACAGCTCTGATACTTGAGGTTTGCTTCCCATACAGCAACCATGTTTCTCCAATGGACGTCTTGATGTCACTCTTAGAGACACATCATCTTGGGAAAAATCAGGTGGTAATTCTTGCTCCAGTAAATATGTACTATGGTTGCCTTATGGCTCTGAATCCATCTAGTGTCTAACAAGCCAGATTTAGCAAAACTAGGGTCACCACAGGGCGGAGGTGAGCAGGAATGAAAGATGGCAGGGGAGGGTCAGAAGGGAACTTAGTCGCCATTACTTATGGCGAATCGCTTCGTATGTTGGTGGAGCTAATAGGCTTGTTCCCTGTCATCAACCGAGACATTGATGGTGCCATAGATTCCTGACTGAGATGTCCTTGGAAGGCAGGAAAGAACTCTAAGGAAGTGGCATCAGAAAATTTGTGACAATTTCCCACTGAGCAGGTAAAGGTTTGGAGTAGGAATCCTGGGTTCTCCTTTCCTTTTCTTGAGAGTTACTTCTCGTTCGTGTGTTAGGTGATGCAACCTTAGAACTATACACCATGTATTCCTTTAATAAGGTGACCAGACGTCCCGCTTTTGGAGGGACAGTCCTGATTTTTAACAATTTGTCCCGCGTCCCGCGGCGTTTTAAAAAAGTCCCGATTTTTTGAAAGAATGCACGACAAGCTAGGGAACGGCGGGAGATAGACCCAATTTTTAATCAAGAACCCCCTCCCCCCTGGTCAATGGTGTCCCGCTTTACCAATGTTAAAATCTGGTCACCTTACCTTTGTGCGTGTTTGGAATTTGATGAAATACGTTGTAGCAGTACAGGCAGCTGGCAATGGTTGGCTGTAGTTGGAAACATGCATTAATCCGGTCAGACAGCAATTAGAGGAGAAAAAGAATCACATGAATAACCAGTGGTGCCCTTTGGGATGCCTGCCAACCCTCCTTGCCCCGACCTCAGCCCCTGACCTATAGGGGAGGGGCCTGCAAGCCATATTTGTGCTACATGATTCCATAATCTTGGACATGGCCTCTCTGATTGGGGTGAACATGTGACCCCAAGTTCACCCAGTCAGAGTCTTCCTTAAGAATAAGAACAAGAGACAGACAGTGGGAATTCGGAGCTGACTCAGGTCATTGATGGCAGGGTTCTAGAGGGAGCAAGCATATACTCGTGCAGTTGAGGTCTTGGGGTACCCTGATTGTTGCTCGTCTCAAATTCTAAGTGTTCCTGGGGTTCCTTGGATGCTATAAACTTCTTCAGTCTTCTACCTATTTTTTCTAAGCTAGTTCAAGTTGGTTTTCGTTACTGGCAACCAAAGAACAGTAACATAGAAGGTAGCTGCTATGACAACATTCCAAGTGAGAACTGAAGGCCAGAACTGAGATGAGTGGCAGTAGTAATAGAGAAGTGATGGATTTGAAAACAGAACTGATATTGTTAGGGCTAGGTGACACCTGGGGATGATTCAGTATAGTTCTGTCTGAAGTGGAATTGTATGATTTTTAATATGCTCTGTGGGAGAGGAACCCAGTCCGTAGTTCATGTGCTTAAACCTTTGACTGCCTCCAAATTGAATAGATTTAGTCACACAAAAACCATTTCACTGGATTTTTACTTTCTTGGAGCACAGTAAATTGGTAGTTTTCTTCTCCTCTATTAAACATGGCTGAGCATGTCTCAAGCTTGGGCCACTGAAGGACTTTTCAGCTCATGGCTGCTTCTAAAACTGTGCTTGTTCTAATATCATCATCTGTAGGAACACATCGTTTCCAAAGAGGCAAAATTTTCCACTGAAAACTTCTGTTTGGGCAGTACTGTATATGGGACCGGTGTTCAGCCTTCAGAGCAGGGATTTGAGTGGAGATGCTAGAAAGGTCTCGCTCAGGACTGGTCTGGGGGCTATGTTCTGGCCCCAGAAACTTCATGTAGGAAGCTACCACCCTCAATAAATGATTTGTTTCCCACCCTCCTGGCCACTCCATTTCTCATAGATGTTTCCAGAACATTAATTATTTGAGGTTGGATATGTCCATGCCTATGAGCCAGCAAAGTGCCCTTGGTTCTCTTTGTGGCCGGGGTACCTTTGTAAGTAGGGCATAGGGCTCTCCCTGGTGACGTGCTGGATGCTGAGAGGCACTCTCTCTTAGAGTGCTGCTCCCGTGGGGACCTACCGTGGCTTCTCAGACAGTCCACAGGCCCCCAAAGGCCTCCTTCCTTCTTGACTTTCTGGAAAACGTCCTTCAAGCTGCAGCTTTCCCACGGAGGCATCCTTGCACGACTCTGGTAATGACAACGTCCCGCACCGTCTCTCCTCCACACTGTAAGGTCCTGGAGGCCTGTCGCTACATGTCATCCTTGTCTCCCGGCAGCTAGCCCATCATGAGCTTTCACGTTGGCACTGACTCTTTGACGTACTCTTACTGTAGCTTTGGAAAGCAGGACGCTGGAGGAGGGAAGTGGAGCTGCGGGCATAGAAAGTTTATGTACATATAGATATTTTTAGGGACCACTGTGGGTTTCCCCCATTCCTGCAGCAAACTGTGTGTTATGGAACCACAGAAGGGAATGACCAAGGCCTTTTTCATTTCCTTCATTCCGTCTTTCTTGGAGGGGCCCCTCGATTGGGGGCAGGAGGGATGAGATAATTATGGCTCCTGTATCAGGCAGAACCTAAGGTTGTTCTTATTTGACAGGGATTCTTGTGTGCTCTCCTGCTAAGCACACAGGAGAGAGGCAGGGGTAGCGGCTTCCTTCATCCCGCGTGGGAGGCGAACCAAGGCCGAATGAGGTCCTTCCTAGGACCAGTCTCGCGGTGAGATGCGGGCACACCCGTGTGATCCCGATCCACGCTTGCTCAGGCTTCTGTGGCTCACGTGACTCGTCTCTTTGCGGCACTGGTAGCTGCAGGGCATTTGTCAACCTGGGGTCCTCTGTCTCAGGTGGCTGCTGCTCACCAGCTAATCGGTGATTATCTCTTCTGGCCCCTGTGAGGCCCCAGCTAAATAGAATCCGGTAAAGTCCTTACAAATGAGCTGAGCAAATACCTGCTCCCAGTGTGCAAGCTGCTGCCCACGACTCCTTTGGCAGAAGTGCACGGTCTCAGTGGATGTTTTGTTTAAGCAAACAAGCAACCAAAACAAAAGCCCTTTAGATTCTAGGACAAGCTACCGGGGGAAGCAGTCAGATTCCTAGTGAATGTGTTGATTCGGTTGACTCCCAGCGATGATTGATTCCCTTAGCAGGCGATTCTAATATTATAGGAAGGTGGGGGCAGCCTCAGGATGGGGCAGGGGACAGAAGGAAGCCACCACGGGCAGGCTACTATTATTGCCAAGGGCTTTACAGTTGTCTCACTGAGTCCTCACAACCTTCCACAATAAGTATCACTCAACCGATTTTATAGATGAGGAAAAGCTTTCAGAATCTATAAAAAGAAGGGACAATATATTACTGAGGACTAGTGGTTTTTGTCATTAGTCGAGGAAACATTGAAGGGGCTTCTGGGATTTTAGAATAGCTGCCTCAGGTTCAGGGAGAGGAAAAGGCCAAAGAATTAGGCCAGGCCTTTGCTCATTCTTCCATTCCTCCTTTTCTTCACTAAATACTGTGGCTGTTGTTATTCGATTAATGGTGCCAGTGGTTTGGGGCCCTTCATGCACTGAATTTACTCCTAGACTAATGCGCTCTTATGATAAATTATTATAGCTCATGTTGACAGGAGCAGAGAGAATCACTCAATGTCAGAATTTCATTTCCCACCTAGGCCTAACTCGAGATTGGTTAATTCTCCATAGATTCTTTATGTGAAATTCCATCCACCTTTTTGAAAAGTGCCCAGTGGATGTTTTGTTTCTGTCCCTTAACAAGTGCACACAGAGAAAGAGGGAAGCTCTTCACCTCTTGGCTGGTAAGTAAGGATTGGAACCACCTGCTCTTTCCTGAACGTGAACCAGCCTGGGCCCCATCAACTGTGGAATGCAAAATGAGTAGTTTCCCTAGACCAGGCCTGCGGCCCAGGACGGCTTTGCATGTGGCCCAACACAAATTCTTAAGACGTGATGAGAGTTTCTTTGCAACCTTCTTTTTTTAGCACGCCAGGTATTGTTAGAGTGTATTTTATATGTGGCCCAAGACAATTCTTCTTCATCCAATGTGGCCCTGAGAAGCCAAAAGGTTGGACACCACTGTTCTAGGTTATGTCTAGAGAGGACGGAGAAATTGCATGCAACCTTAGGCAACAATCTAAATAAAAATGACCACTAAAAAAAAAAATTCCTCTGCTTTACTCTCTTGATTGCCACAATCCTAAAACAGACATATAGGGAAAGAAAGAGAAGGCAAAAGATTTCGCAGTAAGATTTCTTCTTGACTGACATCTGAATCGAAATAAACTCTTTGAATCTCTCTTTCCCTCAAGTTCAGATTAATTGAGTTTTCTTGGAATGTACAAAGTTATCGTTGAAGTTCCTCTCAAAAGTCCTTTTCTTGCCAACCGTAATAAACTTTAAATCACTTTTCCTCAGCCAGTCACCGCTATTCTGACTTTGAGACCACAGACTTGCTTCCTGAAAGTGGGAAGCAGGATTCCACATAGAGAAGGGGCCCTGAAGCCGCTGGAGTGCGTGGTTTATTTGTGTTTATCCATGTGCATGCCACAAGGCCAAGGCTAATGACAGCACGTCCTGGGCAGCAATGGACTGAATTCAGAACTTTGCTACATGCTTTTGGAGGTGTTGGAAACTCTTCAATGGCCTGAGGAAGACTAAGTCACCCTTCTGGTGCCCTGCTGTTGTAGTTGAGCCTTGGTTGCTGTCTGCACATCAACAAGAGGGATTGACTCTTCGGCTGCTTGGTTGTGAGAACCGGCTGTGACTACAGTGGGGAGCTACCATGCAGGGGTTGACCCTATGGACCAGCGTTCACTTCAACAGAGTTCTGGTGCCTGCCCAGTGTGCCCTTCGGGTGTGCCATCCTTGGAGGCAGGCTTGTGATGCTCTGGCTTGGTGTGAAGTTGGCCACTGGGCATGCCAGCCCCGGGTCCTCCTGGAGAAGACCTGCCGGCAGGCCAAGTTCAGCTGATACCTGTGCCCTGCCCAGGGCCACCTGGCATGAGCCACAAAGCAATCTGCAGATGGCCGCTGCTTGTGCTGAGCTGGGAGGTGCTTCCAGAGCCCAAGCTGTGAACAGAGACTGGCTACAGCTAGTGTTGGGCTCAGGGCTGCTCAGCAGAGGTACGGGACACACCAGGTTTCCCGGGTCAGAGGCCATGGACCATGGGTTTTGCTATAGTATTGAGAAATAGGAACATGAGAACTCTAACTGGATATTTTATATCATGACGGCAGTATTACTACTATAGTTTTAATTGGTATAATTGTATTGTGGATTACTTCCTTTTTTTTTAGAAATTCTTCTCTTTTATAAATTCATGGGAAAATTTGGTGTTGGGGAGAATATGGGGTTGGGGAATGGATAAATAGAGATCAGGCACTGAATCAGCAAATCTTGAAGCTGGGTGAAACATTCATGGGAGTTTATTATACTATTTTCTCCACTTGTGTATGACATGCAATATTGAAATATTCCATAGTACACTATTTTTTTTTTTTTAAAGGCTGGATTTGATTGGAGGAGAAACCAGGGTGGTAAATACTATCCTTCAGCAGCTACAGGTGGGGGCGACTACAAGAAGAGCTTTTTGTCCCCAAGAAAGACCCAGTGACCACGCTGAGCTCTGTGGCAAGTAAAAGGCCTTTCATCCAGGCAATTTACTAAAAACTAGCTGCACAACATGGCAAGGTTGGAAATGAGCATGCTAGGCCTGGGATGTGTCCACACTTACACGTTTATTGGGGTTTAGAGAGATGACACAGATAAAATACTTTGATCACACACGAGTTTATATTTGGTAAGAAGAACAAATACCAAATATCCATGTTTATGTAGTTTTCTGTCTTTAGTAATGGAGTCCTGTTGAGGAGATGGCGAGGTCTTTCAGAAACATCAATTGGGAACGGTGCTTTGGCACAAGTAACTAATAAATACCACAGTGTTTGTACTTAGTATTTGAAAACAGGCGCGCACGTGCAGGGTGGCCACCACTGTTAGGTCCCTTGATTCCTTCTCCGGCATGATATTTACACTGGTACTTCCTTTGTCCATATTCCGAGGAGTAGCACCTACTCCCAACGCCAGCAGGGGCAATGCCTTCAGGGTTGGCGCTCTGTGACATTCCATAATCGGTTTCTTCTGTCCTTGGAGACGAAGAAGTAGTGTTCACCTTGCATTGTGTGAAATCACACAATTCTCAAAGGGGATTTCTCAGTGGGGCTTAGCGGAGGGCATGTTCTGTATTAGAGTTGATGTGGGGTGGAGGGCATACAGTTTAGCAGAGAAGGGAGAAAAAGAGGAGTACAGGCACAAATGCAAATGTAGTTCTCAGAATACCAATACAGCTACCACACAGAAAAAGACGTATCGATAACGTATTGTACAAGCTTTTACAGCGACACATGCTGATTTGCAACACTGTACAGTTCAGACCTAAAGTGCACAACGCCAATTTGAGGTGACAAGACAGTACTATCAATATAAAAAAGGCAACACAGTTACACACAATCGAGTCCCTTTTCTTTCCTCACAGCCTTGTGACAGCACATGAAGTCAATGCCATTTCTATGCTTCAGGACATAAGACATACCATCCTTTCATTTTCAAGTATTTAAAAAGAATAAACACAATATTGCTGTATAAATGAAAATGATCATGTTAACCTGACTAAAGCTAAAACCAAACTTTTCTAAAAATTATAAAGAATGGTCCCACACAAAGGCCTTTGGCAACTGGGCTCTGATCTAATTTCAAAACAATCTCCCTGTCTTCCACCTTCCATTCTGAATGGATCACAGACCTACTTTAAAGAATATTTATTAAAATACGGGGACTAATGAGGTTTTCTTTACCTCCTTCTCTGGGCCATGGTTGGTAGGGATTTCACTGCATACAGCTGATCAAGGCTCCCAGCAAACTTGGGGAAGAGCCAGAAGGACCAGGGAGTGGGGAAAAGAACCCATTGGTAAAAACAATTTCTGGTCCATCTAGAACAAAAATGAATGTTTCTAAATTTGTGTCTGCCGTCTGATATATGAGTCCACAGTCCCCTCCGCTAGCACTCAGCGTCTGAGAATCAATATCTGTGGGAGCTCTTGTTAGCTCATGTCTCTCCCCTGGGTTCTCAGGGGCAGAGGATGTTTTTATTCTGAATTCTAAGGATCTTATTATCTCTGCATCCTCTGGTCTCTTTGGCTCTTGATGGGAGATTGAGAAAAGAAGGTCTTCAGATGCTGTCTCAAAATCCTGGGTCAAGAGCTCATTTCACAAGAGCAGAAATAACCACCCACGGAGTAGGAATTAAATCTTTAGGATCCCAGTGATGGGGAGCCTAGCGAAAGAGACTATTGTGGGGAGGAACGGGGAGGGAAGAGTTAACTAAGCAAGTACCCTGGTTGGGGGAGGGTAGTGAGTGATTCCTTGGACAGTGGGCCATGAGGTTCAGGACAGCTTCTCCCAATGCTGACTTTAATTCCCTGGGCTCCCCACATTCTGGAATGTGCTGCGTTCCTTTTTGCTTGGGCTGACTAGCTTTTATTTTGATATTTCCTTCATTAATCGAAATAAAAGAATACAGTTTGGGAAGATGTCTCACAAACCAGCATCAACTTTCTGTTCAACACAGACGGAAGTGGAAAGCAGAATAGAAACAATCACCCTAATTTAGTCTAGATGAGGCTTGGCTTGTCATGCTAACTGAGTGGGTCTGCAAAGGGTGGAAAACCTAAAGGGGAAGAGAATCTCATTGTCGATCGGATCAGTCAGATTAAGGAATTTTTTTGTGTTTGTTTTGTAATACTGACTTTAGAGATGTGGTAAGCCATAACAATAGAAAGAAGGCGTAATACCTTTTAGGAAGTTTGTGGGCCTATGTTTCAAAAATCACTTTGCTAAGTGTTTTTTCGTGCCTCCATTAAAAGAAAAGAAAAAATAAATCTGGATTCGTTTTTTATATCTGCCCCTGCAGTTTTGTATAACCCATATAAAATAAAAATCTATATGTTACAAAATAGGATTTATTTTTAATATATATATTTTCCTTTTGTAAAATTATATGTATTTAAATACATTTGAAATGTTGCTATAGGTAAATTAGAAATTTTTTTTCTAATACTATGAAAAAGGCAAGAGTTTTTATTGTCAACATATATTTTATATTTACTTTATCCCTTTAACTGCACCCCAAAGAACCTTTTATGATTCAGGGGCTATTTGGCACTATTCGATCCTACTACTCTGAAGTGAAAATAAAATTTAATTTGCACACTCTGTTAAAAGTAAAGGAAGAATTTATAACAATTGTAAGCGTTTCCTTATTGATTAGAACACAGCCTCTTGTCACTAATTATCAGAGAGGTATTCTAAACTTAAGAAAGGATTTTTAAAAGGAGCGATGTTTGTTTTTGATTTTTTAAAACTGTACTCTACTTGGACACCACAAGATAGAAAGAGATTTACTTTGGAACAAACTACAAATACGTTCACACAGTTTGTGACAACTTAATTGTCTACCTAGAGAAGTGAAGCAGCTTGGTGAGCTAGGTTATTATAGATCTTGTCCAAGGCGTTCTATTTCTTCAATCAGGAAGTCAATGTCTTGGTGAGTTGCTGCGGGATTTGAGATGACCATGCGGAAGAAGTTAACCTTGTCCCCTAAGGGCTGGTAGCTGACCATGGTGGTCCCGTACTCCATCATCCTGGCTTTAATCATTGGTGCCACCTGTGGGAGACAACAGGTCAACATGGTGGCTGTTGCTTCTGGGGACCGTCCCCTCAAGTAGCCTTTTTAGTTTTTATAATAACTCAACAATTAGAATCACCTTTGTCTTTTGTCAGTGGAGTGGCCTCCAAGTTTTCCTGGGATTGGAGAATGGGAGCAGCTCAAGTGACCAGAGGAATAAGAAATGAAAGGCTATCGGGTGCTGGCCACCGTATCGTTGAGTTTCTAGTTAGTGTTTTGGGAGAATGGGAAGGATCTAGTGTTGGTCTAAGGCTAAATTGTTTAGCAACACAACATTTGGGGGAGAGCTTTTTTCTGCTCTCAGTAAATGTAAAAATGTTGGCAATAAAACAGCTCAGAGAATAGCAACCAAGAGGTAAGTCTCAATATCAAGTGATGTATGAAAATAAGCAGACTTCTGTTTACAAGATATTTTGAAGTATATTCCTTAATGATGATAAAGAATCAGCTGAGGCAAACCCATAAGAACTCATAGACATGGATCACAGACAAGATTTTAGAAGATGCATATAAGACCGAATGAATGACTACAGCACCAGCCGCCCCTCTTGTGTATGAAATTAAGGTCACACTCACTCAATTCTGAGGACTCATCTCCCAGGGTTCACCGAAATAAAACTTCAACTCTGACAAGACCTATTTATTTATTGTCCCTTGAATGGAGCACATAGAACTTTATCCCTTCCCCTTTGTCATCATTCTTACCATGTCACACGTGTTTTCTTTACTTAGAATCCCTCTTCTCTTCCAGTTCACATCTGACACACACTCCATCCACCACAGATCCTCAACTGCTCTGCAGCCTCGCTTGCTTTCTCTAACCAACCAGCATTTTTTCTCTTTTAAGTTGTAAATAAATGATCCTTGTCCGTAGATTATGACAATCTTCTAATTTCCTATTGTCCTTTTACTTATAACAAAGTACTGTTTATCCCTGTGCTTCAACCATAAGTTTAGTGAGGTTCACTTCTTTCGTTTACCGGTGGCACGGGGTGCTTATTGAGGGGTCCCTGAGTCCTTATAGATTTTAAAGGCATACATTTAAATTACTATGTCTAACTGCACATATCATCTGTCCAGATGTTACCATTGGAGATTGCAAATACGAGTATAACATCTGATCTTTTAAGTTCATTGCTGCAAATATGTTATGAGGAATGGACACATTGAGAATGTTTTATACTCATTTTGTGTATACAATAGACTCTCCTTTAACCGAAACTCAAGCAACTGGCTGGTTGTTTGAGATTTTGTTGGTTGCTTGAGTTCAGGTTAATGGAAACTTTACCTATGTTTATCTGGCATCTACCAATCCCCATGGGTGCGGGTTAACTGAGAGTCTAATGTCCATAGTCAGAAACTGGGGATCCTGCCTTACATCACAGTTGGAGTCATCTTAAATGAAGGCTAGTTAGATTCAAATGTAATGCTGTTAGGAGCATGTCCCTTTTCAATACCAACAATTAAATAACCATTGGTTTGCCACGAGGTTTTCGTCTTCAAAGTACTCCCACACAATGAACACGGTTTCCACTGAGTCCAGTGATTTGTTAGAAATTGTCGGGGCACAAAAAATAATTTTCCTCCCACTTTCTACATTCTTCTTGCTAGATTAATAATCTAATTAAACAGTGACAGATTACCAGGAGAAGATGTTCAAAGTTTATTTTACAGATGCACATTTGGGGGTACCATAATGAGACCCCCAAGGAGGTATTGGGCAGTTGAGGTTTTTATGCCACCAGGAGCTAAAATGAAGGGAGGGTTGTGGTTTGAGACTTCAAAGGGCAGGAAGGCAAGTCACACAGAGATGGAAAAGCAAGTGCTTGGTAAATAAATGTTCCTGGGCCTTCTTTAACGAGAGGACTTAGAACAAACGGGGCCTCACGATGTTTCTCTCTTTTTATCACACCTGGTTCATATTAAACTCTAGTTATCTGTGATGATAACTCTTCCTGAAGCAGGTCTTCTATCTAAGTTCATTTAGGCAGTTAAAGGGGAAAGGTCAGAGGCTGGTTCTTAATGACTAGCTTAAAATAATCTATATCCCCAAAAACATATTTGGCGAGGCAAACTCTGCTATCCTTTATTACCAAAGCCAGAGCAAAAGCCAGACTTTGCTTTCACCTTTATTTCACCTGCTCTTCACACCCTCAACCTAATTTCTTCATCTGAAAATGTGGACAATGGTTCCAGCACTGAGATTCTCTGATTCTAGATAAACAAATTTGATTTTTTAAAAAGATTTAATTGTTTTTTGACAAGAGACAAAGAGAGACATAAAGAGTGGGGAGGGTCTAGAGCCGTCTTCATAGTTGTACGCCATCAG
>PVKE010047320.1:0-11963 GCA_004027555.1 Craseonycteris thonglongyai | reverse complement strand
TTTTTTTTCTTCCTTACTCTTCCCTTGCTTGTTGTCTTATTCTTTCTGTATTTTAATGCTTTCAATTGTGGAATATAACTTACACTGAAAAATAGGAATGATCTCAAATTCAGTTTGGCAAGTAGTTCTACAATGAACTCCTGTGTGACAGTCCCTGAGGAGAACTAGAACATGGCCAATATCCAAAAGCCCCATGTTTCCTGCTCAATAAGAGTCCCCTTCTTCTCTAACACAGCTCACCCCTTTTCTTTCTTAATATATAGATATACGAATCCATCAACAATATAATTTAGTTTTTCTCTCTTTTGGAATTTTACATAGTTTTGAATTTTATATTTTCTATTAAAAAAAGATAAAACTAAATACTAAACACCCTAAAACATATGGATAGAGTACATACTTTGGGTCTCTATTTTTCTCAGTATTATTTATTAATATAATATTTAGCACATAGTTAATAGTAATTACTATTATTATTTTTATGTCTTTAAAGCATCTGTATGTTGTCCTGATGAGCTGTTGATTGATTCTTGAATTTATAACTTGTCTCTTTTAACATCTGACTTGAGGGCAATGGTGCATCTTAAATTGTTTTTAATTTATAATCTTCTGTGTTGACTAACACAGAGTAGGTGCTTATTATCATTTTTTCATTTTATTCACTACATCCAGACAACTGCTGCTGTTATATAAAATAAATAATATTGAATGATCATGTGAAAAGATTCTCACTCAATCCCTAAATAACCTTTTATATTTTCTTCATAGTACTTGTTTGTATTTGAAATTATATTGTTCCATTATTTGTTTATTTTCTATGTTAGCACAAAGAGAATATGAGTTTATAATCCTGAACTTTCAGTCAGTACCTGTCACAAAATATTCACTTAATGAATATTTATTGAGTTCAAGAAATGAATAAATTTTTATATAAATCAAGGGGTTATAGAACTTTTATTATGACATTGACTTTTTATTGCTGTGTGTTATTATTAAAACTATTCATTTCTTAGTTACTGTACTTCTGGAAGACATTTATTTTGAACTTGATTAATACTTTTCTTTCATGAGGATATAAACTTTCTCTGAAGGCCAAAGTTTGGTCTGGAGAATTAACAAGATCAGCTGATACCTCTGACACAGTTTTAAAATGTTCTCTTCACAAAATGAAGGATGATTACATCTAGAGCTTTTTTTTTATTAAATTCAAACAATAACATGATTAAGATACTAATGTTTTTTCACAGTCAAAGTAAGATCTTCATTACTTTGTCATAACATATGGTATATTCATATTTGAAAGGGACAGGAAAATAACAGTATAGCAGTTGGTAGCTAAAAATTATGCTGTGATTTCTCCAAGGCTGTAAATTAGTTGCTTATAGAAGGGTAACATATTTGCTATTTTCAAGGTTTTGAGAATTTTGTTAAATTTAAACTATGTTTTCTTGAGGACAAAAACAAGAGAAACTTCTCTTTTATCATCTTCTCGGAATGCCCCGTGTGTTGCCCATAGGAATTACTCATTTGGCAAGTCATTATATTGCTCGAGCATGAATTTTTAAGATGCGACAGAAAATCACCTTATTTCTTGGTCTAGAACTTTTCTCCAGATATTCTATGTGTCTATGAGTTAGGAAGAAAAATTATAATACAAGTTGGGGAATTCCAACCCATCTCATTGGAAGCAGCTTGCTTTTGTTTTGTTTGTATATGTAAGAGTTCTTTCCATTTGTTGTATATCAAATGTGCTGTGGGAATAGCACATTGTACCAATGTTCACATCTTTCATTTCCATCCCACTTTACTCTGAGCAGAGAAATTAAGTTACATCAAGGTCCCCTGGGTTCTCAAGATCCTGGATCTCTAGATGTCATTTTTACTTGGGGAATAACTGTTTAGTTCAGCCTTTGACATCTAGTTAATTAAAAACAACTAGTGGATATAGAGATGTTTAAAATTTGCCTTAGTACTTTTAGGTTTATCAAAGATTTTGAAAAAAGACATAGTATTTAGCACAGTTCTTATCTTGTTGCTATCCAAGCTGACAAAGCTTCCTTCCTAGGGCTCTAAGAGCACCTAGCCTTCTGCTTTCCAAGCAGGTATGGACTAGATACTACAACTCAGGGAAGCCAAGATTTGTTCCTCCTTGTGAAAAGTTTGGGTGTACCTGACCTCTATTATGAAGTACTATCTTCTGTACAAGACTCCTCTCTGAAGAATTAATTCAAATCAGTTTATATTCTAGATATTTTGGTACTTCAAACTCAAGAAAAAACCGTGATAGAAGGATCCTTTATACAGTAGACTCAGTTAACCAGCAGCCATGGGGACTGATGGATGTCAGATAAATGTAAGTGGACCCTCCATTACTCAGAACTCAAGCAACCAGCTCTCTCAGGAAACCAGCAAAATCTCAAGCAACCAATAAAAACATTTTCTGGTTGCTTGAAAGTGGAGGTTGCTTGAGTTCTGGTTAATGGAGAGTCTACTGTGCTACCTATCAGCAGCTGTTTCAATATTTTTTAGATATTTTTGTACATGTTGGTGAGAGAAGGTAAGTCTATGTTATTGTCTCCATGATCAATTGAATAAAAACTAAAAAACTCTGCTGCCTGTCTATAAAGACAAATATGCTTCCCTTTAGCTATGATATCTCTTATGGCAGCAATAGGTAAAGGATTACATGAACCCCAACCACACACACACCTATACACATAAATACCACAAAATACAGAAACATACACATGAATTTCTATCCCAGTATATGCAGTCCAGTTACAGATCCTGACCAGTCTTACCAACTTCTATACCAAAGAGAATGACTGATGATAGGTGATGCACTCCCTGATGCAGGATGCTCTTTTATTGCACGATTCCCTCTTGAATTAACAACCTTTTTTTCTAAGCTGAAACAAATTCAAGTGTCCCTTATTGCATTGAACTTTGTTGCTACCCCTCTATAGTAAAGTATTCCATTTTGTGGGCTCTGCTGCATATTTATTATTCTAGTCCTTAGGAAGATTATCTCTTCCACAGTATCTCAGAGAAGCTGTTTCTCTCATAGTCATTTCTATTTAATTATAATGTATACATTGGACTCTTGCATTGTATAGTATCAATCTTAAAAGTGAGAGGACAAGCTATGGGAGTGAGACCTGGCAATAGAGAACATGATTTTAGATTAGAGTGGGAGAGAGTGTGTGTACATGTGGGTCATTTGTTGTATGTATATATGTATGTATATGTATGTGTGTGTGTATATACTTGTATATATATTTATATGTATATTTGCCATATGTGTGTATATATATTAATGCATGTGTGTGTGTATATATATATACTTGTATATATATTTATATGTATATTTGCCATGTGTGTGTATATATATTAATACATGTGTGCGTATATATATACTTGCATATATATTTATGTGTATATTTGCCATATGTGTGTATATATATTAATACATGTGTGTGTGTGTGTGTGTGTGTATCCACACACACACACACATATTTTTTGCACACAGGAAACAGATTAATTGCTGCAAAGCAAGTACGATTGACCATGTATGGAAGCATTTCCTCTGTGATGAAAACTGTTTATAAATAATATATAATAAGCAAAAACCTGTATGTACCTAACAATTTGAATTTAAAATTTATAAAGTAAAAAATTGACAGGAGAAAGTTGACAAATCTATAATCATTATGGAATATTTTAGTATCTTTCCCCTCAAAATCTGATAGATCAAGCAGGCAAAAAGTATGTAATAAGACATGAATGACAGAATAGTTATTTAACATATGGAGTGAATAGTATACATCAAATCACCACACCTATCACAGTGTTATAGATATCATTTGTAATAGATACTTAAATGCAAATATTGTTAAAAAGTGGAATAAGCGGTCATTTTCTCTAAGACTCTCAACTGTTTTTTTCTCCTTCCTTCCTTCCTTCCTTCCTTCCTTCCTTCCTTCCTTCTTTCTTTCCTTCTTTCCTTTTTTTCTTGTTTCTTTTTTTTCTCTTTATACATAGCCAAAAAGCATGGTCTCTTTAGGAAAAGAAATCAGAAAAACTGGTTATTAGCAACCTAATATAATTAAATTAGAAATAATGTGTTTGGTTTTGTTGTTGCGTAGTACTATCTAAACAGAATTAAACAGACACATTAGTGTATGGGCATTGTGTACATTAGATACATGGTTTTTAAAGTTAGCCTACATTAGAATCACCTGGAGCTTTTCTTCAAACAAGATTATGACTTACCCCCAGAGTGTCTGATTCAGTAAGACTAAGATGGAGCCCAGGAATTTGCATGTCTAACAAGTTAGCAGGGTATATTGATACTGCTGGTTGGGGACCACACTTTGAAAGTTATTGAACTAAAGTGCAAAGAAGCAGCAGTTTATCAAATATAACTCAAATGACTCCAAAAAACTTTTAGCCCTCTTTATATATTTAAATTAAATATCTTTCAGATTAATATTTGAATAGCCATTACCTCAGATGAGAAGTTCATTTAAAACTTAAAGAAAGCAAGAATCAATTCGTTGAATAAGAGCATTAGCAATGATTATAGGTCATTTCTCCCAATTTTGCTTTTTTTACCTATTATCTAGCCCTGAGCCTCAGGTTGTAGAATATCTGAAGTGGTTGAAAAAGGCATTTTTAGGAATCTAGGTAGGGTCTGATAAAATATTAGTCAATGTTTCTAAAGCATGCGATCATATGACTGCTGAGTCATCAGAATTTCCCAGCATGTATTTTAGACATGGGTTGACATAACAGTCCTAAATTTGTAGCACAAAGGAAGGCTTTAAACTAAAACAACTTCAGATGTGAAAGAAAGGATATATTTAGAATTCAGGGTTGAGGAAAATAGTCAGACTGTGAACTCTAGATAAATGCTTGTTGAATAGCTACCAAAAATGAGAAGACTTTGTACTTTAGTTTATGCTAACTTTCTCCGTCACCCAAAGCCCGTATGCCTTTGTCCTAGAACATGTTCTCCCTTCTGATTCCTCCAGGAAGGACTCAAAAATCTCATAATCTAAGTCACTTCTTTTCCTACATTTGTCTCATACATGTTTTTGATGTATAACGTACAACAACATTATTGTACAGTGACCATTAGCATATCTGTTTCCCACTAATCTGGAAAATCCTTGATGACAGAGACAGTCTTTATTTTTGTTTTTGCTTGTCAGGCACCCACATTGTGTTTAACAACGTATCAGTGCTCAATCATAATGCTATTGCGTAATCAATACTTATTCAATGAACAGCCCTTTGGAAGCAAAGTTCTTACCTTGTTCACCAGTTAGCACATCATTTCAGCCCTAGGTAGAATTTCTCTGACGGAATTGGTATTTATGAAATGAAACTCAAAGGGCACAAAAGAAACCTGGCCCTAACTTTTGTGGGAAAAAAATAATCTCCAAAGCAGGTATGACCTTATTATCTGTGGAACTACTCTGTGAAAAGGCAGATGAACCCATCTGCTCTTGGTCCAGTATGGAATAAGTGGTAGTTCAGCCTGTGAGGATCTGTCCTTGCTGTGCTGCTTTTGTCCCCATGCCACCAACTCCACACACCATGTCTGCTTTCGATCAGTGCATTTTGTGTCGATCCTTATTAACAATTGCCACTGACTAAAGCCACCATCTTACATCACGCCGGTACTGTGGGATGCCAATTGCCAGCCCCAACACAAACGCTGTCCCCGAAGGGGCACTTGGTTGGCAGAGTGAACACAGAGTAACGAGCTGCCATCTGCATCTCCTACCACATAGCTCAATTAGTTGATTGATTTGTAACACTTTAAAAAACATTTTCTAGGCAAAGCAAATTCAGAGAGTGTTTTATAATGTATTCAGTTTAATTAAAACTGCACTAAGTGGAGACCTTTGCTTCTAGGTTTTAGAAAAAAAAAATCACAAGGAAGTCACATACCATATTGATTTTTAACCCCCAAGCAGGAGTGAAACAACATTGTTAAAGGTTGCCTCATCCAGAGCTACACAAGTGCACTTCTTTAAAAGGTTTGCTGTAATTAGAAAGGAGAAGATAGGGTGGCAAGAGAAGACAGGATTCCAGCATGAAATGGGGAGGGCTGTAGTAGGGGAGTTGGTATCATGCTTTGAATTTGAATAACCAACAACACCTGCTCCTTGTTGCTTACAAAAATGTTTTTATCATCTAAAGGAGAAAAGAAAATCTGCAAATATTCCAGATCAATTCAAAAGCTGAAAGACCAGTTGGAAAGGTTGAATCTATATGCAGGTCTTTACTAATAAGGTGCATGCGTAAACAACCTCCCAGAATGAGACTTTTCCAGCTTAGATAATTTTAGGTGTTAACCCAGCTCCTCCTCCTCCTCACATCTCAGATTGTCCCCCTCCGACTGCCTTATCTGCATTCCTGCTGCCTGTCACATTACCAAACGGAAGGTGGCTTCCAAATTGTTAGTCATCTGATTAAATTCAAGTTATTGGAGACATTTGCATGGATAATTATGATTTATTTAAAAGCACTTTGTTTATATTGCTCTTGTCTCAGTTTCTTCAAAGCCAATTACTAAGAAATTGATTGAATTGGTTTGATTTTTAAAAAATGATTTGAAACTTCAGAACACATCCCCTTGCATAATTTTTTTGAAAGTAAAAAACAAAACAAAACAGTGAAGAGAACACTCTGTGGAAATCTGTCTATTTCACATCGTCAGAACTTCTGTCGAATGCTACTAAATGGTTCAACTAAGCAGTAGAAACAGTACTATAGTTATTTCTCAGTAGAAGGAGAGATCAAACTAGAATGGTTGAGTCAACTCTTTCAGCTCCATCTCATTTGGCTAAATCAATACTTAGTAGGGCCAAGTTTTCTCTAATCCTGCTGGACATCTGTTCCTGCCTAGATGATGCCACAGAATGCTGACAATAATGTAGATCCATATCATAGAACATTATTTTTCTTATCACAAATATTTTATGGTATTTCATTACTTAAATTCTCTTGGAATGATTGAAAGCTGACCACTGATATCAGTTCTGTTTTCCACTCTAGGATATACCTCAATAAAGGGTTTAGAATTTTATTTATTTATTAATTTATTTTTTAAGATTTATTTTATTGATTTTGACAAAGAGAGACGGAGAAGGGGGAGGGCCCAAAGCGGTCTCCATAGTTGACAGCATTAGTTTTCCATATAGTTTCACTCTACAGGTGGGCACAAGGCTGTGCAGGGCAGGAACTGGGCCAGGAGCCTCCCACATAGGCCCTGGCAAGAACTGACTAGGGGCACATCCCAGTTCAGCATGTGGGTCTACATGGGCTGGGATTCGATCCTTGGTCCCCAGGGCTGCAAAGTGAGCGCTTAACCTGCTGAACCATCCCAGCTTTCCTCAGAATTCTTATGTTGGGTCCTTTCCAACCTACACACACAAAGGACCTCAAAATAATGCCTGGGCTTGTCCATATGAGCAATGTGAAAATAAATTAAACAAAAGAAACAACTACTCCAAGTTTTTTAGGATAGTTGCTTAAAAGGTATTGTGGGCAGGGACTGCTGGGACAGCTCAGTGGTTGAGCACTTGTCTTGCAATTACAAGGTCCAGGGTTCAATCCTTGACCCCAGCCTATGTAAACCCATATGCTGAACTGGTAACCACCAGGATGGCATGACAGCGAAGGTTCTCATCTTCCATGCAGGACGCCCCTGGTTCTGTTCCTGCCTAGCATGGCCCCACCTCCACTTGTGTGGAATGAAACCATGTCACAACTAATGAAGTACAGAGACTACTCTGAGACCTCCCCCTTTCTTTCTTTCTCCTTTCTCTCACTCTCTCTCTCTCTCATGCACACATACACACATACCTTCTCTCAAACAATAAAATAAATCTTTAAAAGGCTCTCTTTTTCCAATTAAAAAGAAAAGTATCGTGGGCAAATATTTGTTGGATATTAATTTTTTGAAGTTGGTAATATTCTATGAGTATGTCAACTACCAGGAGCTCATCTCTAAGTGAATGTGATCAGTGAGTACATCAAAAAGATATTTCCGAATAACATATTCATGTGATTCCATTTTTAAGAAGACTCCACCATCAGCCTACCTTTCCAAAGACAAAAGATGCTAAGAGGCACCTTTGTGGGAGCCCACTGATTTAATAAAATATATTTTTATTAAGCATATAAAGAATCTAAGCCAAAAAAAGAAGATAATATAGCACTTCCAATTTTAAATATTACTGATGGGACTAGAAGTAAAAATAATTGCTATTTAATTACAGAAACATGCACTCTGATGCACAAATGCCTAATAGAGGATAATGACTGGACATCGAAAATGTTCTGTGGCTGCTGGAACATTTGACAATAATGTACATGTTTAATTGAGTTGCTGTGAAAGTCTCATTGTGCAATTACGTGTTCACTTAGGTGCTCAAATAGATACTGAAAATACGTATGTTTCATTTGTACCTATTGCCCAAATTGCTGCTGTAAGAAATGTTATCATTTACTTCCGTGTGGGATTCTACATATAATTGTACTTTACCGTGTGTTTAAATGCCTTCGGCCCTTAGCTTTGATGGCTCAGTTTTGCTCTGAGCACAATTGCAGTGCAGACTATTTATGGAACAATATTGCCCTCTGGCAGTGAGGCAGCCAGTGGTTTTAATAACTGTTTTATGTCATTTTGACAGCTCTTAAACCAGTCACACCCAACAGTTTAGGCCAGAAGGGAAACATCAGCGAATACCTGCAGGAGTTTTATGTTACAAAACCTGTATGTGAGTTTATATTAGAAAAAACGCTACAATTCTTGTTACAAAGAAAAGCTGCATCCCCAAGAGGTGGACTGAATTTTTGCCACGTAAAGTTTAGCAAAGTGCAAATGATGACAATATTGTGCTCATAGCACAAGCAACCAGAACCGTTCTTCCTAGATTCATGAGCCAAAGCTCCACAGAGAGCCAAGCTGTAAGCCAATCACAAAGCTTCTTTGGGTCCTGCGTGTTCAGATGCTTGTGGGATGAAACAAAACAAAACAAAGCAAACAAACAAAAAAACGAAAGGTCATATCTGATGCTTTAGATTGAATCATCTTGAGGAGTGTCTGGGCTTTGTGAAAATGACCCAGAGCTGCTCACTGAAGCTAGGGAAGCCAGATGGCGGCAGCTGCCAATTCCTGAAGGGTATCTCAGCTGCTTCACAGCCACTTACTCAGAGTGAAAGCCTCAAAAGAGCCAGGTGGGCTTCACCAGCTGGGTCTGGAATTCCAGGGAGGGAGTCTCTGCTATGTTTAGAAGTGCAGCCCAGGCAAGCAGCTGAGAAAGACACAGGTCTTCATGCACCTTCCTTTCCAGCCCATGCTTACTGCTGAAAGCATTTCTGGGATTGCAGAAGGCAACTCTGGAGATCACTGGGACTGGAAAATGGGGTCTTACAAGGAGACTCGAAGCATCCCTGCCCGTTCCCATGAGCCCTCTTTATGATGTGGAATAGGTCATCCATTTCTGGGGGCAGGATGCAGGGAGAGCAGCAAGGAGGACTCCACCCAGAGGGAAGAATAGATAAAAGTAGCAATTTCTGCTTTTATTTCCAGCACAAACGCTAGCAATCTTCCTGAAAGTACTCTGCATGTTGATTTTCAGTTAATATTTCCTGAATGGACACAGACACTATAGTTTATAAGGGAGTATTTTTATAACTATAATAAATAATGCAGAAATAAAATTTTGGAAGTTAAAATAAGATATATGAAGGAAAAAAACAAGAGGAATTATTACTATAAAAAAAGAGAAAGGTGCTAGATTTAGAAAACCGAATTTAAATGAAGCCTAGAAAGGCACTTAAGACTCTTTCTACGTATACTTAAACAATCAAGAGAGTCAATAACATTAATTGAAGTTATTATGTGGAATTGTTTAGATTAAATTTTTGAATTTTTCTGTATTATTGTTTTCTAAAAATTACTACCATTCAAATGCAACCTTGCTAGAAAAGAAATGGGTTTAACTCAATAGAAAAGTAAGCAATTACTTTAGTTGTACAAGAAATAAGCAAAGTTGCTTCAATTTTATGCTCAATTGAGAAAAAAAGTTGATTTAAGTCTGTTTAGCTGACTCGAGAATATGTTACATACATGTCCACATCTTATGGGTGAAATGACAGGAGAATATCAGGAGTGTCATGAGATGCACAACAAAGCAGGCGAGAAGAGAGGGGTGGGGCTGCCATATGGGGAAGTCACAGTCACCCTCCCAAAAGCTGGAAAACGGCTACCGGAACAGGTACCAGTCCTGCCAACCCTGCATCCCTTGACCCTTTCAAGCAACCTATGTTCCACATGAATTCAGAAGAAACTAATGAGTCCAAAAGCAAAGGCTCTCGTTTTCCCTAGTCGAGGACTGCAGGTAGATCTTAAATTTCCCTCGCTGCACTTATCGTTACAAAGCTTTCCTCAGTGTTTCCTACTCAGACATGGCATTTCACTTCACAGAGATTCTTCTGTTCAGAGCTGTGCTGGCCAGGAACAATGCAGAAGGACATAAGGTCTGACGTTTGCATTTGTTTCTGTTTGATTTCCTTTTACGAACAGAGGTGGTAAGATTCACATCTAGAAGCACAATTTGGGGAATAAACTGAGTGTGCCAACTTCTATGAATAAAAGTCCCAGCTGTTTCTAGGCTGAAATAGTAATGATGATAATAATGGTTATAATAGCAATAATAATGACAATGATAATTTGTCTTTACTTAGGAGATCATGATGGCCCAACTACTGTTCATACATTATGTCTGTTAATAATCACAGAATTCTTGTGAAGCAGATGGTCTGATTTCCAGTTTGCTCTTGTGGAGGTTACATTGATTGCTCCAGGGCCAGAGCTAGTAAGGATTTGAACTCAGGGTTGTCTGCCTCCAAATCCGTGTTTTTTTTATGACCGCATGCAACTTTTATTGATCCAGATTAAAAGATGAATAGGTGGTAGCCTCCCTGTATCCATACCCTTTGCCATGTGACCTTGGAGCTCCTCCCACTAAAAGAGCAGAATCTACTCCTCCACCCTACCCCACTTTGATCTTGTTTGGCCATTGACTAGCAAAGGTGGTAGCATACTAGCAGTTCTTAGCCCAAGTTTTCATCGGACCTGGTGCATCTGTGCTGTCCTCTCATACTTTGCCACACCTATGAGCACAGCATGCCCTGCCTAGCTCAATCATCCCAGGGGGAGTGTGAGGGACATATGGAACAGAAATACCCTGGATGGCCTGATATTAAACCTCACATACTCCAGAGATGCACAAGCACTAATAAATTATTACCACTTGAGATTTGGGGTGCTTTTTTGTAATTACTATGACAACAGATATCTTCTACATTGTCTATTTTGAAGAGCATTTGCTAAATGAATGGGTGTGTATGTGTGCAAAAACACACGCACATTTACACATACCTAATTGTGTATAAGTCTTGGTATCTTACATCCAGATAACCATTCAGTGCAAGTAAATTCATTATTGTCAAAGAAGAGGGAGTTTCATTATCATTTTCCTTCAGAAAGAACCATTCCAGTTTCTTCTTGGTTCCCCCATTTAAAGCCAAGGGAACATTGCAGGACAGTTTAGCTTCTTAGCTCTGGTCTTTGGTGACTTTAACCCAACAACTGACATTTAGAGGGGCCCTCTTGATACCACTGACACATTTCAGTAAGACGGGGGCATCTTGTCCCCCACAGGGTGGAGATAGGTCAGTGTTCCCCTACCAAATTCCTTCTAGGTTGGTTCTCAGCTGGTTTTGACTTTAAAGGACATAAGTGATCAGTAAATGCTGATTAAGAAGTAACTTTGCAACATCAAAGTCTGCTATCAAGTGGTATCATGCTATTCTATAAAAGACACTAAAAAAAGGCCAAGTGAAGGAAAAAAGAATATATATATGCATTCACATACACA
>PVKE010047319.1:0-11981 GCA_004027555.1 Craseonycteris thonglongyai | reverse complement strand
CCCAGTTCAGTTCTCTCTCTGTCTCTGTATCTCTCTCTCTCTCTCTCTGTCAAAAACAATTAAAAAAAAAATCAGAAATGAAAATGTTAGCTAAATCTGTGGGTGGTATCTCTAGTAATGCAATAGTTGGTGCCTTTTTTGTTCCAGAGATTTATTACTTTTCTAAGTGAGCATGGTTCATAACATAACATAAAATGAAAATGGATACATGAAAGAAGACTTACTTGGTATTTTTCATGGCAGTACATTTTCCCCTCCTCATACCTGTTTCATTTTTTTAAATATGAAAGTCCTTAATAGTAGTTGTAGTGTAATTTATTTCTCTTTGAATGTTACAAATACATAGTAATGTCTTGACACTGAATTGAGAAAGAGGTTATTCTGAAATAGAACTAATGTATTTTTCACTTTTAGACTGAAAAAGCAAAATTTTTTATGACACATATTTTATTACAAAACAGTATACTACATTTATAATACATGAAAACTTCTCTGGTGCCATTATTTACCAACACATTTATTTGAAGCCTTTGTTATTTCATTTACAACTGTCAGTTTTGGTTCACAGTATAGATAATACTTTCTTCTTTTCTTTTGGAGACAAAGAAAACAGAAGTTAGCAATAATACTTTTAAGAAGAAAAATCATGAAAAGAATTAAAACCCAAATAAGGCAGAGTCTATTTTGTTTAGTGCTCTGCAACTCTTGAGTATGATCACAAGCTCAAGTAGAGCTATTCTTAGGTATATTGCTGTTACATTTTGGTCATTATTGTAAATGGCATATATAGTTTTCTTTTAACCCAAACATGATTATTCTTCCTTTCTCAAGGCTATGATTTTATTCTTAATGTACTGGAGGGGCTTTATTTTGTTGTTTCCTTTTCTAAAATGCAACTCTGTGCCATGGATAGCATGAGAAACTTGAGTAATAAGTACATTAGATTTTTGCTTTTATTAATGAAAGAGAAATGTAATTTTGGTTTAGACAACACCTATCTTTACAAACAAACTGTTGCTGAGCTCGGAATAAAGGGCAAATATGTATATTGTATTCAGATTCTTAGGCTATCTGCCACTGTCATCGTAACCAGGGATCTCTGCTTTTGAGGGTGAGGAGAGGAAGAGGGCTTAGATCTCAGGGCTTAGATTAGAGTCATAAGAGACTTCACTAGGGCCTAAGAATGTCACCTACTAAGCAGCTCTTGACTCTGGTCTCAGCTTTGATGTTTCTAAAAGGATGGGCGTCCTCCATTTTATTTCTTATTTGTATGAAATATAGGTATTAAAACTTATTCATATACTCTCTGTAGGTTTTAATTATTGCTTGATTAAAAATACTATAGACCCTGAGAAGGGGCTTCATTTTATGTTGAAGTCTTCACCCAAAGTCAGCACATAGAGCTAATTTTCTTCTTAAAATTGTCTTCCTAAAACAAAACAGTTTGCAGCAAAAAGTAGAAAGATGCCTTGAAGATGGAATTCGCCTTCCTATGTTAGATGCAAAACAGCTTCAGAATGAAAATGATAACCTGAGAGAACAAAATGAGAAAGCTAGTAAGGTCAGTACATATTCTTGATAATAAATGTGAAATCTATACAATGTGATGATGTGTGTACAGATATATAGTTTACAGTTATTTATGTTTTGCTAATATTTAATCCATTATAGTTTATGGGACTTTTAGTTTGAATATTTTATTGAGCAAGAAAGTAGCAATTTAAGTAAATTTAAATGAGAGCAAACTAAGGATATTATATTACTTAATAAAAATACAAGGATATCTTTTTCCTTCCTAAATCATTCAAAGTCTGTTTCAAAGTTATTTTTATAAATTGCATTACTTAAAGAACAGTTTTATCAAGAAGTAGAGGAAGACATAAAGTTTTACATATGTGTGATCCAAATCACACGGCTATTCAAAGGACACTTGATGTGAAAACATTTATTTTAAAAAAGTACACCTTTTAATTCCCTGGGATTTTCTTCATTTTCTTGAAATATTGGTACTTTTAAAAAGCAGTGGAAAAAATAATTTGATTCAGACTGATATAATTCCTGTGTTTTAGATAATAGACAGCCAACAAGAGGAGATTGACAGAATGATTTTAGAAATTCAGGTAAGGAATGTTTTGTGCTTATTTTAATTTAGCTATGTGCCAGTTTACTCTTTTACTCTTAATGTTTAAATAACCTAAAAATATTAAAGCATACACACACACACACACACACACACACATACACATGTATATATATTTTTATGATAAGATTATTAGCAATTGAAGGAAAGTTGCAAAAATTTTAATATTAATCTCAGTTTTTAAAACAAAAATGCCATTCAATAAATCAGTTCTTCAAAAAATTGTAAAGATTGTTTTCCTCCGTTTCTCACTAGTTCTGTTTAATTGGTTGCAGTATATAGCTACTACTGAACACACATTTGATTAGACAACAATAATTTAACTAAAGCCGATTGACTGTTCTTAGCCCATTGTTACTGCAAGAACCCTCTTTCTCCTAATAATTTTATATATTATTCTGTTATTAAAATATAACATGTTTACATAATTGTGTCTTTATCTCCTACTTAGTTTCTTGGGAGTGGAGACTATGGTAGATGATCAGCATATCCAGGCTTTGGAGTATTTGACCTATAATGCACAATCCAAAATTTGTGGGTTAAATGGGTTTTTGTTCTCTTATTGAATTTCCATATTTACTGAGAACCTTCATATGTGCCAGGCACTGTTCTTGGCACTGGAGATTTATTAGTGAACAAACAAGTCCCTGGCTAATCTAGTGGAGTGAGATAGAGAAAATAGAAATATAATATGTGGGAAGAAACTGGGATGGCTCAGGGAGTTAAGCATTCTCTTTGCAGCCCTGGGGACTAAGGATCGAATCCTGGCCCTGGCCCATGCAGACCAATGTGCTGAATTGGGGTGAGCTTCCTATGCTGGAGGCCCCCAGCCCAGTTCCCACCCTATGTGGCCCTCGCTCACTTGTGTGGAATGAAACCATGAACCATGTAGAAAACTAATGAGGTGCAACTATGGAGACTGCTCTGGGCCCTTCCTCTTGTTTATGTCTCTCTTTGTCTCTCCCTGTCTCTGTCAAAAACAAACTAAATCTTAAAAAAGTATAGTATGTGATATATGCTATTTAAAAAAAATAGTAGGAGAAGCCGGATGGCTCAGTGGCTTAAGTGCTCACTTTGCAGCCCCAGGGACCAAGGATTGACTCCCGGCCCCAGCCCGTGCAGACCCATGTGCTGAACTGGGGAGTGCCCCCAGTTTGGTTCTCACCGGGGTGAGATCCTGGACCAGTTTCTGCCCTGTGCAGCCCCTCATCCACCTGTGGAATGAAACTATGTGGAAAAACCAACAATGTGCACCTATGGAGACTGTTCTGGGCCCTCCCCCTTCTCTCTGTCTTTGTATCTCTCTCTCTCTCTCTCTCTCTCTCTCTCTCTCTCTCTCTCTCTCTCTCTCTCTCTCTCTCTCTCAAACAATAAAAATAAATCTTAAAAAAAAAATAGTAGTGTAGAACATAATAACAGTATTGCATTAAATATAGTGGTTATGAAGTTTTTCCTGAGGAAATAATATTTAAACAGAGATCTGAATGAAGATAGCCAGGGAAAAAGCACTACAGGCAAAGAGAGCAACCAGTGCCCTGGATGCACCTGGTGAACTCCAGGCCTGACAAGAAGGCTGCTGGTGTAGTCATTGTGAGGTAGAGTGGTGAGGGGTGATGATGGAAAGCAATCTCGGGTCTGATCACAATAGGGGTATGTGTCTTTGTATGATGGAAAGCCATTGGACAAATTTTGCAGAATAAATAGTTTTATACCTCTTAATGCTAATATTTGTTCTTTAAAATGGGAATAAAAAAATGAAAAGGTAAAAGGTTTGTATGTCAGAGTTATAGACAGTCTACTTAGATTGTCTTTTTGCCCATACTAAGTGATGTGTCAATTTAATTAAACACTAGTCCATTTCAACAAGTATATGGTCCTGCTAGATTGATTCACAGAGGTTATAGTCTTTGGTTTGTATTCGTATAGATATAACTTAAGTTGTTCTACAAGCCACTTTTTAGCAGATCTCTCTTAAAACCTCAATAGAAATGATGGGAACATAGATCATAAGCCAATAGAATGTCTCATAGGTAGAATATAACCATTATTTAACCTAAATCGATACTGATTGATTTAATCTTCTCATTATTGTTTGATGTTTATTTTACATTTTTATGTTACACTAATTTTGTAATATATCATAAATATTTCTTCCGAAAGTGTTTCTTTCTAAAGTTTTTTTAATTTTTAAAATTTTAATGCATGAAAAACTATAACTTATTGAAAGACTATAACTTAATTGAAAAACTATTCTTATTAGAAATTAGTATTAATTTTTGAAAAACCTAGCAGCCCCAAGATTGTCTTCTATCAAATGAAAAACAGTTTTAAAAAAAGTAAGCTTTCACTAGTTTGTACTTATAAAGAGAACAATCTTTAATGTATATATGATTGCATGCACATTATAATTGTCGATTAATTCAAATGTTAGAAAAAAATATGTAAAAGATAGATTTAACTTTTGATAAATCAGTTCTTTATGTCCAAGGTCAGGATTTCCAGGAAGGTAATAAGCTCACTTGAATCATGAGAGAATATTCTTTTTTTTTTTAAGGTTTATTTTATTGTTTGAGAGATGAGAGAGAGCATGAGAGTGAGAGAGAGAGAGAGAGAAGGTGGAGGGTCCAGAGCAGTCTCCACAGTTGTACATCATTAGTTGTGACATAGTTTTATTCCACAGAGGTGAATGTGGGGCTATACAGGATGGGAATCAAACTGGGGGCCCCCCACATGGGAGGCAAGAACCTTCACCACCATGCCATCCCGGCAGTTACCAGTTGTGCTGCAGTTTAGCATATGGGTTTGCTTGAGCAGGGGCTGAGATCCAATCCCTGGACTTGGTTGCAAGGCAAGTGCCCAACCTGTTGAGCTATCCCAGCATCCCTGAAAGAATATTCTTGGGCCTGTGTTATGAGTGGTCACCAAACCTATATGGATATCCAAATCATTTGGGATGTTTATAAAATATAAATTTCTAGGCCCCTTTATAAACCAAATGAATCAGTATCTCTGGGGGTAAAGCTTCAAATGTGTTTTATTGACAAATTCCACATGCAGTTCTTATAGTCCGGCAGTAGTCCTAGTCCTAGATGTAGGCTTGCCTCTCCTAGTATGGAACCCCTACCCCAGAAGACAAAGCAAGGGTGGTCAGGGCCTCATTATTATGTGTATTGTGTGTATATATCAGTGGTGCTGCACTTAAGGCAAAACCTCCATCCCATGGAGGGCCTGAGCAGAAGAAGGGAGCCCACACTTTTTGCTGTACTTGCCTGGAACTTAGCCTCAGCTTAGAGCAGAATGAGAAATGCTGTTGTTCTGCCCCTCCTGGGAAGGTAGTTCTCTTAACTGGAAGCTGAGGGTAGAGGGAGCCCTGTGTTGTTGGTTGTCCCTGCCTAGAGTAGAATTTTCATCTTGCTGAATTGTGAGAGAATGGGGGTTTGAGTGGATTTTGTTTCAAATACCAGACTTAAGCTGTTGTTATAGAATTTTGGTAGATTTAAAAAATATATATTATATATGCTTCTTCATTTGCTATATGCCTTTAGGACCATTTCCAGAAACTTTAAATGTGTTTTTTAAATAACTTTCACTAGGGAGTGAGTCTGAGGAGCTCCTCATGCCATCATGCTGGAGGCAGAACTCTCAGGCAGATTGTTTTTGAAGTTATATCTGGTAGGAAGATGATAGTTAATTTAATGAAGGAATTCGAACTGTACAAATATGACTACTTATGACTCATGGGATTTGTGAATAGGCAGACACCTAAGGTATTGTTTTTCACAGTACTTTACAAGGTTGGAAATTCTTTCTGATAAATTTGGAGCCTAGAAAGTTTGAATAACTTACCTGTGATTGCACAGCATGGAAGCTGTGGACCCAGAACCTACTTTTACCTGTCTCCAAATCTTATGCTGTTACCATTACCTCTACTCTATCTCTTTTTTCCCCCTTTAACTTATTTGTTTATTACTGATATATAATTGATATTTGGTATTATACAAGTATTAGTTTTAGGTATAAAACATAATGATTTGTTATTTTTGTATACTGGTATATTGTGAAATGATCACAGTCTAGTTTACATTCATCACCACGTAGTTACAAATTTTTTTCTTATGAGAACTTTTAAGATTTACTCTTAGCAACTTTAAAATATACAATACAGTATTATTAACTATAGCCACCATGTTGTACATTATATCTCCAGGACTTATTTTACAACTGGAAGTTTATACCTCTTACCCCTTTCACCCATTTTACTCCCCACCCCTTGCCAATGGCAACCACCAATCTGTCCTCTGGTAGGTATCTGTGATACTTTGAGTATCTCATTTAGTATAATGCCCTAAAGGTCTAGTTGGCATGAATTGCACGATTTCCTTTTTATGGCTCAGTAATAATATTCCACTGTATGTACACTGAATTATCTTCATTCATTAGTGGACACTTAGGTTGTCTCCATGTCTTGGCAATTGTAAATAATACCGCAATGAACATAGGAGTGCATATATCATTTTGGGGCAGTGTCTTTGTTCATTTCGGATAAATACTCAGCGGGGAATTATGGGATCATATGGTCATTCTGTTTCTAATTTTTTGAGTAATTTCCATAGCATTTTCTATGATGATTGCACCCGCTCTCATTTCTTTTTTTTTTAAATATATATTTTATTTATTTATTTATTTATTTTTGACAGAGAGAGAAGAGAGAGAAAGATACGGAGAGAGAACTGAACTGGGGGAGCTCCCAGCTCAGCACATGGTTCCGCACGGGCCGGGGCCGGGACTCGATCCCCGGTCCCCGGCGCTGCAAAGTGAGCGCCCAACCCACTGAGCCATCCCGGCTTCCCCCGCTCTCATTTCTTATAGCAGTGCACAAAGATGTACTTTTACTCCACCTCCTTGCCACATTTGGTATCTCTTGTCTTTTTAATAATAGCCATCCTAACAAGAATGAGGTGATAATTTTTATTGTGGTTGGATTTGCATTTTCCTGCTGATTAGGGATGTTGAGCACCTCTGTGTATATGTTGGCCATTTGTATGTTTTCTTCGAAAAATGTCTATTTAGAACATCTGCCCATTTTTTCATCAGATTGTTTGGATTGCTATTGCATTGTATGAGTTCTTTATATATTTTTCATATTACCCCCAATCAGATATATGATTTACAGATATCTTTTCCCATTCTGTAGGTTGACTTTTTATTTTGTTGATGGTGTCTTTTGCTGTGTAGAAACTTTTTAATTTAGTGCATCCCCCCACATTTTATATTCTTGATGCCACAATTTCTTCTTAGCTTGTGTATTCGTTATCTAAGTATTGCTATAATTATTTCTATAACTTTTTGTCTTTTACCCTTCATACTAGCTTTCCACCATTTTTACATCAGATTATTCTGAATTTTACTATGTATTTACCTTAACCAGTGAGATTTATACTTTCATATTTTATATTTTTTACCTGTTATTAATGAGTGCCCTTTCATTTCGGCTTCAAAAAGTCTTACATTTCTTGTCAGGTCAGTTTAGTGGTAAAGTATTCCTTTAGCTTTTGCTTGTCAGGAAAACTTAATTTCTTCAATTCTGAAGGACAACTTTTCTGGGTAATAGTATTCTCCACTGGCATGTTTTTCTTTTAGCACTTTGAATATATCATGCTACCACTTCTGGCCTGTGAACTTTCTGCTAAAAATTTTTGCTGATTATTTTATGGGGGTTCCCTTATACATAGTAAGTTCCGATTTTAACAATCTCTTCTTATCTTTAATTTTTGGCAATTTAAATATAATGTGCCTTGGTGTGTGACTCTTTGGGTTCATCTTTTTTGGAACTCTTGGATTTGGATGTCTGCTTCCTTCCACAGGTAAAGATAGTTTTCAGCCATTATTTCTTCAAATAAGTTTTCTGCTCCTATCTTTCTTCTCCTTGTGGGACCTATATAATGCAAATATAGGTCTGTTTGGTATTGTCTCTTAAGCCATCTTTACTCTTTTGCCTTTATACAAATTTTAGTTCAGTTATCCTTTCTTTTGATTCATCCAGTCTGATGTTGAACCCCTCTATTGTAATTTTCTGCTCAGCTGTTGTATTCTTCAGCTCTCTGATTTCTGTTTGGTACTTTATTATATTTTCTCTCTTTGCTGAACTTGCTTGTTCTCCTGACCTCAGTGCACATCTTTACAACTGTTATTTTGAACTCTTTTGTCAGGTAAATCACTTATCTCTGTTTCACTAAAGTCGTTTCTGAGGTTTTTATCTTGTTCTTTTATTTGGAACATATTTCTTTGTTTCTTTATTTGTCTTGACTCACTGTTAGTTTCTGTGCTTTAAATAAAAAAGAGCTACTTCTCCCAATCTTAAAGGAATGACCTCATGTAGTAGATGAACTGTCTCTTAACTAGTTTTTTAAAGGTATTGAAAGAAAATATCATTAAATATCATTCAAAGAATGCATCTTATTAATGCTTTCTAGATGTCATTATTTTATTATACATGCTGCTTATTACTATTTTTTATGATAGTAGCACTATTCTCTTGTGTATAGTTACATACACTATTGCAAAAATAGTGTGCTTCTATTAATAGAATCATAGCAATATGAAACCTTTCAATTGTTCTCAGTAATATAAAATGACTAATGCCTTATTTCTAGATAATTGAAATATGTGTAAATTTCACCAAAAATATCTCAAAATGGTTTTTTTGTTGTGTGATTTAACTAGACACAATACATGTAAGACCTATAGCCTAAATCCTATTAAAGATACAGTCAAGTTACTAGAATAGTATATAAAAATATGACAGAAATACCTTATTAACTAGAAGTAAAGGTTCTATTTTGTAACCTAGTAGAAGTTTAGTTTCATTTGTGATATTTATGTTAAGGTTAAATTATTTTTAAAAATATGGTATCATAGTTAAAAAAAAAAGGTTTGTGTCTCACCTTGAATTCTCTATTTGTGCTTTAGTGATCTTACCTAGTCTCGTGGCTTTAACCCTTTGCACAATTAGTTGTAAATTTATCTTCCCACATGTGCAAATAATTTTTTTAATTTCTGATTTTTTTTATTTTGTTTTAATTTTATTTGTTTTCTTCTTTTTTAATTAGAAAAAAATAGTTTAATGGTTAAATATAATGTGTGTGCTGACTACTTCCTGATTTTAATCTCCAGCTCAGAATTCTCCCGACCTTACAACTTGTATATCCAATTGCCTACTTGACATATCAGACATAAAATGCCCAAAACTGAATTTCTTATCCCTCTCAACCAAAAAATAATAAATCATGCTATACCTTCCATATCTTCCATCTCTATTAATGGCAAGCCCTTCCATTTGCTCGGTCTGGAAACCCCTACCGGGGGTGGCGAACCTGTGGCACGCGTGCCCAAAGTGGCATGCAGAGCAATTATTTTGGCACGTGGAATTATTGTTTTTTGTTATGAAAACATCCTATGCCTCTTATAGACATAAAAATAATCGATACCTCTATCTCACTCGATGGGTTGGCATGCGAGTCGAGCGAGTATACTCTTATTTCATAAACTTTGGCACTCAGTCGCCAAAAGGTTCGCCACCCCTGCGGCCTAGACTTATTTTTGACTTCTCTCCTACCTTGCATTTGTGAGCAAATCCTATTACTTCAAAATACCTATATCTAGCATCTGCCCCTTCTCCCTACATCTATTGCCACTCTGATCCAAGCCATCTTCATTCTTTATCTGGATTATTTCTTCTTGTTTCCACTCTTGCTTGCCTACAGTCTATTCTTATTAACCTGAGTGACCTGTAAACAAAAATTATATCATGTTATTATATAAGGGCAGTCCATTGTCAATATAATGCGAACAGCTAATGGCTGGATATTTTCCAGATGGCCCTCATATGTCTTCACAGAACTCCTCACTGGCTTCTCATTTCCTCCAGAGTAAAACATCAAAATTCTTACATTGGCTTACAAGGCCTTACTTACACTGTCTGTTCCCCACACTGCCTTCCTTCTCTGAATTTATCTTTTACTATTTTTTGCCACCCTGACTCTTACTTTTCTCAAACACAGAAGTTACCATCTGCCTCAGAACATTAGCATTGACTGAAACACTCTCTGGATATCTATGAGACAATCTTTCACCTCCTTCAAGTCTTTGCTCAGTTATCACCTTTTCCATGAGCCCTTACCCTATGCCATTTGAGATTTCAATCCTCTCTCTATTACCATGTTCTGTCCTTCAAAGCACTACCAGTAATCAAATTCTAATGTACAATACTATGTAATTACATATATATTATGTTTATTATCTTTGGTCTTTTTTCACAGGGGGCAAGAGTTTTGAATGTTTTATTCACTGATGTATCATCCAGTGCACAGATAGTTGGCTATAGTTTTTTCCTAGTGAATGATTGCATAAAGGAATATGTTGATGAAACTCTTGTATGGCATGTGAGTGTATACACGCACTGCTTTCTCTGTGTGTGTGTTTACATGGGAAAACCGCTAACAAGTTTTTAAAATCTTTTTAAATTGGCTTTGTGGAGTATATAGAATCTCTTGGCTAAGGCATATCTATCTGGCTTTCCTTTATTTGAGCTATTTTTATATGGGGCAAAAAAGGGTTAGCCTTTCTGGATATTTACATCAAAACAACAAATGTGTCTTAAGACCATTTTCAACTTCAACAATGATTGTTATAAATATGTATAGAATTAAAAAAAACACATTGTTATTAAACTAAGAAATTTAAAGAGAGATTATAGACATTTGGAAATTTAAGTTTTTAATTTTAGTAATTTTATTCTAAGCTTAATACAAATTTTCCTTTCACTCGTGCTTTTTCATAAAATTTAGGATAGAGAAATAATCTTTTAGGGGAAATGTTATTTTCTGACAGCTATAGCACTCATACCTAGTATTATCTAGAAATTGTAGAACATTTGTTACTTTTAGGATAAGCGTATCTGTGAACTCTTTCCCTTATTAAAGGGCCTTTGCACCTAATCAACATAACATATTAAGTTTGATATATTTCCCAAATCCAATTGGTAAAAATATAAAACACTATATAATCTGCAGAATTATGTTACAGCATTATGAATATAACTTTCAGGATCAGTTTTCATTGTTATTAATGTGACATTTAGAGTAGTTTCTTTGGAGTAGAAACCTTTCTGTAGTTTCTTTCTTCTCCAATTCTAATAAAATAGTCACAAATCTTAAGCAAATTTAGGATGAATTCTCAATTCTAGCCCGATAAACTTGTCATACCAGTAAGTATTGATCTTTAACTACCGGTAGGTAAACAAATCCCCATGTATCATTCAATCAAATAGATTCTGATACAATCAAATGGGTTTTGATGCAATCAAGTGGAGTTATGATGGGATTTTAGTATCCAAAAATACAATTCTCAGAGAGCCCATATGACTTTGTGCTGTGAGATTCATTTTTGTGCAATTTAAAACAAGTTTTCCCTAGAAGGAAATATACTTACTATAGAGCTTAATTTGTTTATATCCAAGTTTTGAGTTACAAAATGTAGTATTTTTTTCAGAGTTTAGTAGACAAATGAAAGAAAAAACAAGGTTGAATATCTGTAGATAAAACTGTTTTATATTTATAAAGTCCTGTCTCAACCTATGATGATATGATGAAGCTATGATGATAGCTATCCTCTCTTATTCCACCCAGAGATAATGTGAGGGAAAACTTATAGTGGATTGTTCACTATTTAGGTGGTCAGCATTACGAAGTGTTTTTAGAATGAAGACTAAATATAGTCTTGAGGGGAAAATATGAAATATCTTCTCTGGTCATATATATATATATATATATATATATATATA
>PVKE010047318.1:0-11961 GCA_004027555.1 Craseonycteris thonglongyai | reverse complement strand
TACAAGCTGTGCGCTAGGGATGCTCATTGATACCGTGATGGCGGCTGTTGCTGTGTCTTTTCTGTGAACTAAACCAGAAAATATATCAATAGTTCTATTTTTAAGATTAAATATCTCAGGAGTTTATACTGACACAGTGAAAACACACAGTTAAAATTCATGATGAAGAGCATTTATTTCTTTAATATAAACACTTTAAGTTAAAATGCAAGTTTAGTACATGATTTGTTATAAAATTTAGACTAATACAAACAATGAGGTTTAATCCATAGATGTAATTTATAGTTCTCAGCAAACCTGAGACTTTATATTCTCTCCTGGCAGTATTAGTGGCTGATCCCACCGGTGGCTTTCGCCCAGTGTATATCAGACTATTTGGTGCAACATGTGTAGCTTGAACAAGCCTCTTAGAAGATTCTGATATCCTCCTTCACTTCCCACCCCCTCCAGTGGGGAAGTCTTGCCCAAATCCCAGTTTCTCCACTGGTGGGAACAGACTGAAATAACCTGTGGCCTTTCCTGGCATGTTTGCACTTGCCCTCAGCCCTGATCTCTTTGCCCTGCAGTGGGTCCTGCTTGGGGGAGGGGGTATAAGTGAGTGCATGTCCACTCACGTGGTTCTTCAGCTGATTTCTGGCTGTGTCACGGAGCAGTACACAGTGACCGGGCTGATGGAAGCAACTCAGATGATGGTGGACATCAATGGGGACGTTCTTGTGTTCCTAGAACTGGCTCAGTTACGATGGCAGGGACAGGAACCTCTCCAACAGTCTCATCTGTGGGCTCTTTCTGCCCATTGGCAGCTAATGGGGGGGTAAAGGGGGGCTGGGAGGTGAGGTGGTGAGTAGGATTGGAACTCATTCTCAGACTCAGTTCCCTGACTGGGCAAATCCTTTGTCATTGTCCAGGCTGGAGGATACACGGTGACATGCCAAGAGGAGAGGCTGGCTTGGGGGATTGACTGAGACTTCAGGCAGCCATAGGGCAGGGGAGGGAACCCCAGTCTCATGTGTGGACTCATGGTAGCTTCCCGCCTGGGGTCATTTAAGGGACATTGACTAAAACTAAGTGCCCACCTCCTTATTCCCATACGAACTAGCAAAATCTCTCTACTGGCCCTCAGAGTGCCATCAATTCTACCATTAAAGATTAGTTCCTGGAGGTAAAGCGAGGCAGATTTGAGACTCGCACACACCTGGGAACGTCGGCTCTAAACCTAGTTGTCAATACCTCAGTGCAGATTGCTTTCAGCCCTGATGATCAGGAGAAGATTGTCATCTGGGGTAAGATCTGAGGAGGGCGGGCACAGTAGGAAGCCACCCTGTAGGACTACAGATGTCCATGGATGCTGGGACATGACAGAGTTGAGGTGATGGTGGTGGCAGTGGCACCAAGAGTCAATCGCACGTGGTTCCTCACAGTGTTGTGGGCGTGCCTCTCCAGATGGGCTCTGCAGAGCATTTGCCCATCTGCACTGACGCTGAACCTGCAGCTGCCTATGCTGACCCCGCCCTGGGGTCCCAGCACAGACTCTTCTGTGTTTTCCCAGTTCCACTGTGCATACCAGTTGGCGGACTGGTGTTTCCAGCCCATCTGCACCATCAACAACAACGTGTGCCGTGAGTTCCCCCGAGACATGAAGGCCATGTCCCCAGGTGAGCATTCCTGGCAGGACCTCCTGCCCCCCCCTTGATGTGGAAGGGGACTCTACTTGGGTTCACACCTCTGCCCTGACCCTAGGGCACCTGCAAGCTGCCACAGATCCCTGGGCCTCACTTGACCTTGCGGGTGGGGAGTAGCCTGTGAAGGGGCATCCAGCCAAGCAGAGGAGACCCAGAAAAAGCGCTGGCTGGGAGGGCAGGGCAGCTGGGGTACCGCTGGTGACTCACTCCACCTCTCTGGGCGTCTGTCTCTCATGGGTACAAAGAGGCTGTGAGCCTAGAGTTAGTGCTTCTCAGACTCTTTGGATGGGACTGCACAGGGTTCCCTGAACAGCCTCCACTTTCCAGCGTCCTCTCCCCTTCCGCCTCCATTCTAATCAAGCCGCACTGTTCTGCTGCAGAAATCCAGGAGCATTTTGAGAAGCACCGCTGGCCACCCGTCTGGTACCTGAAAGAGGAAGATCACTACCAGAGGGCACGGAAGGAGCGCAAGAAGGAGGACTATCTCCACCTGAAACGGCAGCCCAAGCGGCGCAGGCTGTTCTGGAACAGTCCCTCCTCACCGTCCTCTTTGGCCGCCTCCTCGTCCTCCCCCTCCTCTTCCTCCTCGGCTGTGGTCTGAGATGCTGCCACCCTCTCCTGCCCCTGCTGCTGTTGTGCCCACCTGTCCTGGCCCCTCTGTTCTCGGCATCGCCCCCTGAACCTTCCACGGACACGGGGACCATTATGACCAGGACCCTAAGGGCAGAGCTGTGCTCACCAGCCAACAGAGCCCAGCAAGAGAGCAGCAGGGCCGGGATGAGAACAGGGGCCCATGCAGAGGTCTCCCGTTGGGACTCAGGGCAGGGGACAGCTGCTGGGAGGTGGGGAGCAGGGGGGCTGAGAGCGCCGGCGTCTTGGCTCTGGGTTGGAGAACCCCGGAGTCAAAGGGAAAACTTCCAGCGATGAGAGAGCTGTGGTCTAGGGAGGCAGACCCCTCCCAGCGAGCGGTAGTGCGTGGGGAGGGTCTGCCCCTCTTGGCTATGCTTTCCCATCAGTGGACTCGAGGGTTGCAGATGTTCTGTGGGCATTTCTACACGGAGAAGTCCGAGTAGGCACTAAGCCTGCAGAGCCCAGCTCAAGGCTTCCACCTCCCGGGGGCCACTGCCAGAGGCCACACGCGGGAAGGCTTGCATCCCGTCAGCACCCAGGCCTGGTAGAAGGTCATGGAGTCTCTTCAGAGCTCCGGGCCTAGGAGCAGTGCTTCTTGGTGCGGTGAGAAACTCTACCCACGCCGCCTTCCCCAGCCTCCCCCTCCAAGACAGAAACCAAAGGAAAGAGCTGGAACTGGGCAGAGAAGGAAGGGGGTGATGGGTGTCCGGGCACAGCAATCCCATGCTGCTCTGGGCTCCCCCCACCCCCTCACCTCTAGTTAGCACAGCTTCTGGGGTGGGACAAAATTAGCAAAAACAGAAACAAGAGCAACAAAATCACCAACACAAACACTGTAGCCTCTGTCCCCTCAAAGAAAGAACAGAAAGAGGCCGCGTAGGCCTATCTCTAGAAAACCAAGCAGGGGCCTCCATGTTAATGAGGCAGAGGTTTAGGCTGTAAAACTGATTGCAGTGCCGGTCAGGAAAGGACTGGCACCGGCTGGGACAGAGGGCGCTTGGCTGGCTCTGAGGGGCAGCTTGAGTCCCGTGCCGTCAGCGTCCTGGGACTCAGCTTTCGGGGACAAAGGAGCCGCCTAGGGGTTCCAACAGGGTGTAGATGCGTTTGCAGCAGCACTGTGGTCAGTGCAGAGAAGCGGGAGGTGGGGCGTGAGGACAGCATCTTGCAGCCCCTGGGAAACACGGCCACAGTGCACCCGCCCCCCAGATTCTAATCTCGATTGCGTTTCCCCCGCCCCCATGCCCTTTAGGAATTAAAGGTCAGAGTCCCTCTCATGAGAGTGCAGCAAGAGAGACACTGGGCACCCGGGCTCAGAGTTGGGGAATTGCCTGGATTGGGAAAGACGCTTTAGGACCTGGGGCCCCGAGGTGACTTCCACCACTCAGGTCTGGGAGAGCGAACCCAGAAACAGGAAACCTCTAACAATTTCGTGCTGCCAAGACCTGGAGGTTTGAGGTTAGGGCCTTGTGAAGAGAAGAGGCGGGAGGAGCCAGGCCAGGGCCAGGTCCCTCTCCCAGGGGAAAGGAGAAGGGAGGGAGGAGGGGCAGGATTCCAGTCCCCTGTGAACCTGCACTTGGAAATCCAGAATCAGAGCAGGAATCCCACCCAGGGGGGCAAGCCTGAAGGCATCAAGGGGAAAGGAAGGAGGGAGTCCCACAGCCATGTACTCACGTCACTCAGCTGCTCCAGAGAAGGGGAGGAAAACAAGAAAAAATCACACCACCTTTTATATAAGGTTTCATATTTAATTTAGTCATGAATTCATAAATACATGAGTATTTTGTACCTAATGGCCCTCCTTGTATTGTTTGATATTTCTAACAAACTTCAAAACTGGGAACTTCCACTGGAGAGAAGAATGAAAGAATACCAAACTACTAATGAAATACTTATTCAGTGCCTATCACGTGCCAGCTGCTATTTGGACTGCATGTAAAACCAGGTAGTTTTGTGCCATCACGAAGCTTACCTTTTAAATGAATAAGCATGATAACACTGACAAGGCTAATACTTCAGGTGGGCACTCAAGTTCTCTGAGAGACAACGGAGTTGAAGCCTGATTGACAAAAATTTATTGACGTCTCCATGTGAAGATATGATGAAAGAGTGTCCTTCACAGAAGGAACAGCAAAGGCCGGGAACTCCTATGTCTCAGAAAAGGGGGGGAGCCGGGGGAACCTCATAAGGAAGTAGGAGGGGGGCTGTAAGTGCTAAGGCCATCGAGGTTGTGCCCCCCATCAAACTCTACCAGAATGCCAATACCCCAAACTTGCCTAAATGTTCAGGCAAATCTATGCGGGCTGGCTGACAAGTTTTGCCTCCACGGTATTATTTTTTGTTACATAGACATACAAGATCTAACCATTAAGTTTGCAAGCACGTCCTAGCAAAAGTGTTACATACCTCATTGCTGACTATCACTCTGGTCACCTTCGAAGTCCTCCTCTTGGGAAGCTACGCACTGATGCCTGTGCCTAGTCCACCCTTCAAAGTAATGTTGGAACTCTTTCTGGAATGGCCATCAGAGCCATCATTGCGTTACCCTTGATGTCCTGAGTATCATCAAAATGTCTTCCTTTCCATATGTCCTTTATCTTCAGGTTAAGAACAAAGTCACTGGAGGCCAGATCAGATGGGTAGGGAGGGTGTTCCAATAAAGTTATTTATTCACTGATGAAAAACTCCCTCATAGACAGTGTCGTGTGAGCTGGAGCATTGTTGTGATGCAAGAGCCATGAGTTGCTGGTGAAAAGTTCAGGTCGTTTTTATCTAACTTTTCCATGCAGCCTTTTTAGCACTTCCAAATAGACTCGGTTGACTGCCTGTGCAGTTGCTACGAATTCACTATGAACGATCCCTCTGATATCAGAAAAGGCTAACGACATCATTCTGACTCTTGATTTGGACTGACAGAACATTTTTTGGTCCTGGGAAATTGGCTGACTTCTAGTGTGCTCTTTGACACCGTTTCAGAGTCATATTGGTACACCCATGTTTCATCAAGATGATATCATGGCCCAAAACATCGTCTTGCTTCTCCAAAAGAACTTGGCAAACATCCACTCTCCTTCACTTTTGTTCATGGGTGAGCTCCTTCAGGACCATTTTTTCACAAACCTTTCTCATGCCAAAACTTTCAGTAAATACCTTCCTGTTCACCAGTGTTTACTTGGTCTGCTATGCTTCTCACAGTCAGCCACTGATTTTGACTCACAATTAGACAAATTTTTGCGATGTTTTCATCAGTTCTGCTCATTACTGGCCACCCTGACCACTCTTCCTCAGTGATGCTATATCTCCCCTCAGAAAAACTTTTCGTCCTTTTGTACAGTGCCATTTTCTTCACATCATTATCCCCATATACTTGGGCTAACATGTCCCTGATTTCACTTCCACTCTTGCCAAGTTTAACAAGAAATTTAATGTTTATTTGTGACGCTAATTCAAACTCAAACATTCTTATGACAGCATACAAAAACATCCAACAACAATAGTGAATGCCACTCAGCAAGATACACGTCGACATGAACACAGCTGTGAGACACTGATATACCAAGGTTAGGAAACCTTACTAAGTTGTGTGTACAATGCTGCCACCGTAAGCACATGGTGGCAAGTTCATGAACTTAATTGTCAGACCTCGTATACCCCAATAGATGTGCAGGTATACCCCAATGGATATGCTTGTATACTTCAATATATGCTGTTAGAGTCCACTAAATATGAACGTATAGTTCAGTAGTCATGCAGGTATACTCCAGTAGATGGGCTGGTATAGTCCTATAGATAGGCAGAATGTTCTGGTGTACTTCCATAGATATGCTGGTATACTCCAATATATGCAGGTAAGGTCTCCTAGATATGCAGGTATACTCCAGTAGAAATGCAGGTATACCCCTCTAGACATGCCCGTATACCCCTTTAGATGTGCAGGTGCTCTTCATTAGATGTGCAGGCATAGTCCAGTAGATGTGCAAGTGTACTCAAGTAGACATGCAGGTATACTCAAGTAGACATACAAGTGTACTCAAGTAGACATGCAGGTGTACTCAAGTAGCTGTGCAGGTATTCTCCAATAGATGTGCTCGTATACGCCAATATATGCAGTTAAAGTTCACTAGATATGCAGCTATATTCCAGTAGAGATGCAGTTATACTCCAGTAGAAATGCAGGTATACTCTAATAGAAGTACAGGTATTATAGACTCATGTACATACATAAGTATAGTCCAGTAGATAGGTAGATATACGGCAATCGACTTGCAGGAATACTTCTAGACATGCATATGTACTTCAATAGATATGCTGGTATTTTCCTATAGATATACAGGAATAATTCAATAAATGTACAGTAATACTGCAGTAGAAGTACAGTTATAATTCAATTAATGTACATGTATGCTCCAGTAGACACTCAGATATACTCCAGTTGATGTCCAGATATATGGGAGCTGTTTGGAAAGTATCCAGCAAGGTAAATGTTCTTGTTACATTGACAATGGTTGGATTTTTTCTGAACAGCCCTTGTATTTCAGCACACATACATGTAGAATCCAGTATATGTGCATGTCTACTGAAGCATACCTGCAGAGATCTATTGGGTCAGCCACCCTATATAAGCACTGAGTGTCATCTGGTACAACCCTGGTAAACACTCAAGTGAACATTTGCCCTTATTGTGTTGCCAGTGAGGACTAGGAAACTGATGCTAAAATGCTCTGTAATAAACAATCTGTTCTCTGCCCCCAGAGATATGGGGTTTCTAGTCAGAATCTCTCTCTCTCTCTGTCTCTGTGTCTCTCTCTCTCTCTCTCTCTCTCATCTTACTATTCTATCTATCTATCTATCATCACCTATCTATCTGTCTATCAGCTAACTAAACTTAGATGAATTGAAGAAATGGAGGGAAGGAGGGAAGGAATGAAGGAAGGAAAGAAGGAAGGAAGGAAGGAAGGGAGAAATGAAGGAAGGAAGGAAGAAAGGGCAGTTGCATATTTATCTGTTCAGAATTCTTTATATTTATGCATTGGAGGAAAAAGTTTACAAATAACAATAGAGACCAATTTAGCTTTTAGATATATGTTGTTCTCTATCTATTTCCAGATAATTTTTGATAATTATAAGTGATGTTTTCAGTCCCATGCCATCAAGCAAACCAAACAAAATTTAATTCTGAGAAAAAAAATTAAGAAAACTGAAGAGGATACAATGTTTTTGTTTTTGAACTATCTGCTAGAAAGTGTGTGAATAGCTAAGTGGTAACAGTAATTAATCAGTTTATCTCTGATGAAGGGATTATTGAAACATTGTCCAAGAAAATTCATGGTGGTTTGAGGTAAATTAGTTAAGATAATAACAAAGAACCCCTTTCTGATAACACCATTGATTCCAGAAAGATGATCTCTTAAATGATAGAAACAGAAAGAATAATAACATGGCCTAAATTTTCTTTAGGGCATGCTCAAAGTATACTGATTTCTCCTCTGAACAGAAGAAATAACAAAATCTGTTAATCCAAAGATACTAGAAAATTTTTAACTTGTTCTTTTGCTGGCATTTGGGGTCTCGAGGAGAGCAGTTAGTTGACTGAGCGATGTAACCATACTCTTAAATTTTGTTAAGTTTCTTTTCAAGTCTATTTATGAAAAACTTCCAAAAATTGATTCATGCATGTCTAGTTTCTATAGTTAAAATATCTGAAAGTTCTTTGCTCCCCCCAAATTTTATGGTAATTCACCTAAAAGAGTCTCTCTCACTAGCAGAAACATGTTAGCTACATTTACACACTAAATAGAAACACCATGGAGACCAAAATACGTTGCTAAGTTAATGATATGCATGTCTTATAGAATTTACTGTAATGGACATCTGTGACCAAGTTGGCAACAGATCAAACAGGATCCTAGACCCAATCCCTGACAGGCCCCATCCCCTGAGTGCCTCACCTACTGACCATGACAGCGCTCACTATATGGTCACCATCAGGCAATAATTCACTAGCAGTGTATGGCCTTATGTCATCTGCTGCCTATGTATTTGGGGATTTCTTCCTTGCGCCTCGATGTCAATTATCTTTACTCATATGCTAACAAAAGCATTATGTTACATATATATTATACGTTAACTATCTAAATATTCTTTTAATATTAAGTTATCCAGTGAACTAACCAAGAATTGTGAACCCAAGCTTTGAGTGAAGATGACAGAGATGCTATGCACAATATTCTATTCTTGTTTGTCATGCCATTGAACAGTTTCAAAGCAATTTCATTGGTCATTTACCTGATCTTTAAAAATAAAAAAATGGCCTTGGGTAGAACTATGGAAATGCTCTGAACACCAAGTTTTATGAAGCATGCCATCCCAAGCCAGGCAGGAAGATATTTACCAGGACCCCATCTTTGAAATGATGGCTGGCTCTCTAGTCACAGGCTGTTCTAGTCACCGTAAGAGCTGATAAGTCAACCAACAACACAGGGACAGATCTATGACTCTCTGAGCTATAAACAGTGCCCAATGTGATGGCAATGCATATGCAATATACAATCCCTCTCTTCCTTTCATCCTTTTCTCTCTTCCTTTCTCCTTTCTATAACTATCTATTGGGAGCTTGCTATGTGATGTTTGGGTGGGTACTAGGGATAGAGTAGTAAACTCAGCATGTTCCACGTCCTTGTAAGAGCTTAGAATTTAATACAGGAAGTGCAACTAAGTCAAGGATAAAGTCTCATGGGGGTAAACCTTGCAAACCAGCCTATTCAGTGGGGTACAGTGGTCCCCCCTTATCTGTAATTTTGCTTCCTATGGTGTTGGTTACCCATGGTTACTTGCAGTCCAAAAATGTTCAATGGAAAATTCCAGAAATAAACAATTCATATGTTTTTAATTGTGCACCGTTCTGAGTAGTGTGATGAAATCTCATGCCGTCCCACTCCATCCCACCTGGACGTGAATCATCCCTTTGTCCATCAGATCCACCGCCCTTCATCTCATCAAATAGGCATTGTATCATCTCACATCAGCTCAAGAAAAAGAAGGGTGAGTACAGAGCAATAAGATATTTTGAGAGAGAACATTCACATAACTTTTGTTAAGGTATAATTGTTAGAATTGTTCTATTTTATTTTAGTGATCATTGTTAACATCTTTATGTGCCTAATTTATAAACTAAATTCTATCATAGCTCTTCACATATAGGAAAATACATAGTATTTATAGGATTCAGTACACTCCCCAGTTCCAGGTATCCACTGGGGGACATACAACATGTCCCCTCAGATAAGAGAGAATGACTATATAGTTAAGTGGCTTATTGGAATGGAAGGAATAAGAAAGAGACTTACCCCTTGTTTAATGCAAATTTACCATTTTTAACCAAAGATACACTCACACAGCAATTATTATTTTTTTAAAAATCCACTGAAAACATAAAATAACACATAACATCTTCATTTGTGCACCATGAGAATATTATATAACTTTGTGACATCCAGTTTGCTAGAATCTTTCAGTTACAAATGTACCACAGTATTATGATGTTAACAAAGCTTGTAAGAATGAGCATGTTTATACTTGTATATTGGTTAAAGGGCAGAGATATTTTACCCTGAACTTCTCCCCTGCCTCATTTAGCCCAGTAACTTCCTGATATATGCTAAGAATATGCAAGTTGAATGGTACTCTACTGATGTCAACTAAATTGAAGAAGAGTTTAAGATAAGGCTGACTACTTCCTTTCTACCCCAGAGCATCCTAGATAACATGCTAAATTTAGAGATTAGGTATTTTTCCTCACTCCTAGGCATCACGGATTCCAGAGTTCTTTCTAGAACATTAGGGGCACATTTTTTACCAAAATCAAAACCTCAAAATTTTTTATTTTGAGAATATCCATCTGCAGTATTTATCTCATGCACATATTTAGTAAAATAGTGTCCTAACTACACTTTAAGAAGAGCAAGTCCATGGCCCAGTTTAGAAGTCTTCCCCTTTGTTGTGGCACATTTCCTGGCAGAAGTTTGTCATCTCTAGACCATGCATGCCCCTGCCGGTCGAGGCTCTCCTCGGCACCCCCATTTCTGGGAAAGTCCAACAAGCTCCACGTGTGTGGCATGAGAGAGACAAACACTCTCCAGTAGGATAAGTTATGCAACTGAACGGATCAAGTGATAACTGTGGTTTAAACTAAATTGAAGAGTAGCCAACAATGAAACAGACCAAATTTCACTTCCTCCTTGGCCTTACTTGAACCTGTTTAATATGCCCATGACTGTTTCACTTTCTGCCTTATTGGATGAAAAATATCAATTTGTATGTGACTAAGCAGGGAAGACCCAGCCCCAAACAATACACTGTCCTAGAAAGAATGCAATAAATGAGTCATTATTTATGGGCAATGATTCTCCCTTAACTGGATTTTGATGCAGTTTTGTCATTTAAGGTCTGAAAGGTGCTTTAGAGTCTCTCAAGGAAAAGTGTTGTATAAACATTGTATGTTATTATGAGGCCAAATATTCACAAAATTATAGTTCAGTTCACTAGAGCAGCAGAAGACAAACACAAAATACATCTGGAAAAGGAGATAAAAATAAAAAAATGGGTGGTCACTTTTCCCACATATACTCTGGCTAACAAGTCAGAGTTTAATTCTATACAAGCATAATATATCATCTCACATCTTGAAAGCTGCTAGAATCATTTCATGGAAATGTGACCCAATGTCTAAATCAACTCCAGTCAGCCCTAGATCTTCCTGAAACTGCTAATGAGTGACAGCTCTTTGCAGAACATTGATTTGCTCCCTTGTGTGATGTGGGCTATTTTTCAGCTTCATTCTCACTTGTTGGTGTAGCTTTTAGACGATTACAGTCCTTGATTATTTTTCCAGAACATTTTAGCATCTCCCTCTTATTTCTTTTTTTCCTTTTTTTCTTTCAATAAGATTTTTGTTTGTGTGTTTTTGTTTTTGACAGAGAGACAGAGAGAAGGGGGAGGGCCCAGAGCAGTCTCCACAGTTGACAGCATTAGTTTTTTATATAGTTTCACTCCACAGGTGGGCACAGGGCTGCACAGGGAACGAACTGGGCTGGGAGCCTCCCTCATAGGCCTGGCAAGAACTGAAATGGGTCCACCTGGGCTGGGACTGGGATTCAATCTTGGGCTCCAGAGCTCCAAAGCAAGTGCTTAACCCGTTGAGTCATCCCAGCTTCCCCTATTTGTTTCTTTTGAATCTGGTTTTTACTATTATCTTTGGAATTCTTAGAAAAATCTTCCTTGGAAGGTTTTGTCTTGTTCACTCTCTTATTTGTATCTTGGAGGTCAATAAAAACAAGAGACTTGGAACAAAAAGAGAACAAACCATTTTTATACTGTAGGGGATGCCAGGATGGCTCAGTGGGTTGAGCACTCATCTTGCAGCCCTAAGGTCCAAGAACACAATCCCAGCCCTGGCTCATGTGGACCCATATGCTGAGTTAAGGTACACCCCCAGTTCGGTTCTGGCTGGGGCAAGCTTCCCATGTGGGAGGCCCCTGACCTGTTCCTGCCCTGTGCAGCTCTGGGCTCTCCTCCTTTTCTCTGTCTCTCTCAAAAAAAGTCTGTACTGTGTAGGCTTATTTACTACGAGTGGTGATAGGGTGGAGTGGAGTAG
>PVKE010047317.1:0-11961 GCA_004027555.1 Craseonycteris thonglongyai | reverse complement strand
TAAGCCCTCCCCCTTCTCTCTGTCTCTCCTTGCCTCTGTTTCTCTCTCTCTGTCAAAAACAATAAATCTTTAAAAAAAAAAAAAAGAAAGTACAAAAAAAAAAGATTAAAATAATAAAATAAAATAAATGAACCCTCAAAAGACTAGAAGCTACAGGTAGTCAGTGTGGTACAGTATGAGAAATCACTTTCAGACAATCAGAGCAGTCTCATGATGGTTTCAGGAAAGAAAAGAATTCATTCTCAGTAGAGTTGTGAAGACTGGAATGAATGATCTCATGAGCGTGTTGTGGAGGAGGCTCTAGCCCAAATATGAGGGTGGACCCAATGGCCTTTAAGTTGACTCTAACTTCAGCGATCTGTGCTCATGCATCCCTTCCTTTATCTTGGCCTGAGGATAACATCTATAAAACGAAGAGGCTTGGACCAAATAAACTGCCTTCTAATGCTGCCATTCTATGACAGCTGCCAAAATCAAGTAAATAAAAAAAGAAATTCTACTTAGAAACATTGACGGAAGATCCTATAATTGCCACTAATGTGAAAGGCATCTGAAATGACATAACATGGATGAGATTACCTTTGGCTGCACAGTCTCTCACATGAAGCTGACTACAGATTTCAGCCATGAGAATGGATCACTTTGCCTCCCAGATTAAACCCCTGAGGTTCTTCTTGAAAAGTGGCAGGCCTCCAGCTTGCTAATTAAGTGACAATAAATAGCTACCTCAGTTCTGAAATTAGAAAATGATTGGGAGTAGGGAAAGAAATTAATTTTCTTTGGAATTGAAAAGGATTATTGGAAAGGCATATTGACAAAGATAACATTATTAAAGTTCAGTATTTACAAATCCCAGTGGAGCTTTTAGGGATTTAAGGATTTAATCTTTGACTTTTAAAATCAGCTTTTCATTGTCAGTCAACATACCAATGAGCACAAAAAAACTACAGGGAGCAATGAGACCAGCACTTATACACTGCTAGTGCAAGGACAAATTGATAGTCTCTAGAAAGCAGTATAGCAAAGACTCTTACAGGGGGTGGTCAGGAAATTTCGGGAATGGGGTATTATCAGAGAGTTGGGAGTACTGGTGCACACAGTTTGATTGTGTGACTTATTATTAGTATATGTGCCAAATTTCAACCTACTCGCGTCCGAGTTCTTTCAGATGTCACCAGAGCACTTTGAACTTTAAGTAAACCCCAAGTATGGATAAAATTGAATTTCGTGCTGTCATTAAGTCCCTCACAAAACAAGGGAAAACACTTCAAACCATTATGGAAAAGATATTAATGGTTTATGGAGAGGGACTGTTGCCCTGGGAAATCTATGGTTTACAAGCAGCGTAGCCTTTTTAAGAAAGACAATGAGTCAGTTAAAGGTGACCTCCATCTGGGATGCCCTGTTGAGGCCACTTCCTCAGACATTGTCAAAAAAGTTGAAAAACTTATAGTAGAAGATACCAGATTGAATAAAAAGCAGCTTGCAGGAATGGTTGGAGTATCACCTGTAAGGTCTGACAATAAGTTCCCAAACTCATCCTAGAAAAAGTGCTACACATCTCATTGCTGAGTATCACTACAGTCACCTTTGAAGTACTCCCCTTGGGAAGCTATGCACTGACCCCAGGTCCTAGTCCACCCTTCAAAGCAATTGTAGGACTTTTTTTTTGGAATGACCATCAGAGCTGTCGTCATATTACCCTTGATGTCCTGAATGTCATCAAAATGTATTCCTTTCAGTATTTTATCTTCAGGTAAAGAAAAAAGTCATTGGGGGCTAGATCAGGTGAGTAGAGAGGGTGTTCCAATACAGTTATTTGTTTACTGGCTAAAAACTCCCTCACAGACAGTGCCATGTGAGCTGGTGCACTGTGGTGGTGTAAGAGCCATGAGTTATTGGCAAAAAGTTCAAGTAATTTTCGTCTCAGTTTTTCACACAGCCTTTTTAATACTTTCAAATAGTCAAGTTGGTTGACTGTTTGTCCAGTTGGTACAAATTTATAATGAACAATCCCTCTGATATCAAAAAAGGTTAGCAACATCATTTTGACTCTTGATTTCGATTGATGCAACTTTTTTGGTCATGGAGAATTGGCTGACTTCCATTGTACAGTTTGATGCTTTGTTTCAGGGTCGTATTGGCACACCCATGTTTAATTCATCATCAGTGATAACATGGTCCAAAACATCATCTTGCCTCTCCAAAAGGTCGTGGCAAACTCAAGCTCCAACATTCTTGCGTGACACACAAAAACACGCAACACCAATCATGAATGCCACTAAGCAAGACAGTCACATGTCTACATGAATACAGCTTTGAGACACTGGTATACCAAAGTTATGAAACCTTACAGAGTTGTTTGTATGGTGCTCCCAACGTAAGTGCATGGTGGCATGTTTACAAACTTAGTTGTCAGAACTCGTACAACCATTTTGAATATTCTTCATCAGCATCTAAGGATGTCAAAAGTCAGTGCAAGATAGGTACTGAGAATGCTCACACTGCTTCAAAAATAATAGCATGTCAAGTGTTCACGACAGTTTTTAGACCTCTGCATAGACAACAAAGAAGAAATTTTAAACCAGTTGTCACTGGAGATGAAACTTGGCTTCATCATGATGAGCCTGAGTCAAAGCAGGAGTCCATGCAGGGGCATGAAAAGGGCACGCCAACCACTATGAAGTTCAGGGTGTCACAATCAGCTGTTTTTTGGGATTGATATCAAGGATAAGGGTATCACAATAACTGGAGAGTACTATTCTAGTCTGCTGAAATGGTTAAAAGAATCTGTGAAGGAGAAAAGAGGAAAATGGACAAAAGGGTACTTACTGCTCGTGCACAACACGCCTGTGCATAAGAGCAGTGTTGTGTTGGCTGCCTTTCAAGATTGTGGCTTCCAAATGTTAAACCATCCTCCTTAAAGTCCAGACCTGGCTCCGTCTCATTATTACTTTTTCCCATATGAAAAAAACAGCTTCGAGGGAAGAAATTTATAGATGAAATATGCAATTTTAGCATATTTTGAGAGCAAAAACAACATTTTGTTTCTGAGGGTATAAATTAACTTATTGAAAGATCTGAAAAGTGTATTAGGGTTAAGAGTGAGTATATTGAAAAGGAAAAATAATAGTTTATTTTACCTTTCTTCCCTTCCATGAATTTCTTGACTACTCTATAGCATGTTACTTCTCATCACCTCTGCTGCTATAACCCTGATTTGAGCCCCATCATCTATTGATAGGAGTTTTGCAATACCCTATATGTTTCTTTACCCTTCCCATCTTATAGTCTGTTTTCAACATGAGAATGACCCTTTTCAAACACAGGTCAAATCATGTTATTCTTCTGCTGAAGACCCCATGATGGCTTCTTGTTTCACTCAGTAAAACTCAAAGTCCTTATAGTAGCCTATGAGGACGTACATGAACTGACCAGCCCTTTATCTCTGACTTCCTCTATTACTGCTGTCCCCCTTGCTTGTTCCACTTCAGCCACTCTGGCTTCTTTGCAGTTCCTCAGACATGTCCCATATGCTGTGAACTTAGGACCTTTGCACTGACTATTTCCATTGAAATGCTCTTTTCAGCCATCTGCTTGGTTAACTCTGTTTCCTTCAAGTCTTTGAGAAAATCTTACTTTCTTAATGTTTCTTGTGCTGGTTACCCTATCTAATATTGCATTGTCCCCTTCCAACACTGTGGCATTTCTGACATTCTTTACTCTGCCCTCCTTGTTTTTCATAGCTCTTACAACTGTGATGGTTTATATTTACTGTTTATCCACTGCCTTCTCACATCCTCTTAGAATCTAAGCTCCACAAGGGCAGGGGCCATAGTGTCTGGTACAGAGTAGATATCAAATATTTGTTGAATGGATAAGTTTGAAAAATAGCACTGTCTTTTGACCTAGAAATCTTACTTTTAGAACTGGTTTCTAAAAAAAAAAAATCAGAGAGACAGCCAAAGATTAACTTAGGTTGTTCTCATAGCTTATTTATAATAACAAGAATTTGCAAACAACCTAATCATCTAAAAATAGAGTAATGGTTAAATGACTTGATATAGCTACATAATGGAATATTACAAAGATACTTAAAATACCGGTACTGTTTTTAAAGAATGTGTAATTACAAAGAAAAATGCTTATAATGTTATGAATGTTTTTTGGGTTTTTTTATTGTTTTTGACAGAGAGAGAGATACAGAGACAGAGAGAGAACTGAACTGGGGGAACTCCTCAGTTCAGCACATGAGTCCGCACGGGCCAGGGCCGGGATTCGATCCTCGGTCCCCAGCGCTGTAAAGTGAGCGCTTAATCTACTGAGTCATCCCGGCTTCCCCTTATAATGTTAAAGTGTTAGGAGGTAGAATATAAGACTATATATATCTCTACTTCATACCATATACAAAAATGGATCAGTGATCTAAATTTAAGGGCCAAAATCATAAAACTCTTAGAAGGACAAGTAAGGGTTAATATTCATGAACTCGGATTGGGCAATTAAAAAGCATGTGTACAAAAGAAGAAAAATTGATAAATTGGACTTAATCAAAATTTAAAACTTTTTTTTGCATCAAAGGCATTATCAAGAAAATAAAAAGACTGAGGAAGCTGAAATGGCTCAGTGGGTTAAGCACTCACTTTGCAGCCCTGGGGACCAAGTATCAAGTCCCAGTCCCAGCCCATGCATACCCACATACTGAACTGGGGTGTGCTTCCCATGTAGAAGGCCCCTAGTTTGGTTCTCGCCCCCCAGTTCAACCCTGGCTTGTGTGTGGGGGCGTTGCCTCTCATGCGTGAGGCCCCCCAGCCCAGTTCCTGCCCTGCGCAGCCACGCCCACCTATGTGGAACAAACCCATCTTGAAAACTGATGATGTACAACTATGGAGACTGTTCGGGGCCCTCCCCCTTCTCTCTGTCTCTCTCTGTCTCTGTCAAAAACAGTAAAATAAATCTTTTAAAAAAAGAAAGTAAAAAGATAATATTTGCAAATTATGTATCTGATAAGGGTTTACTATTCAGAGTATATTTTAAAAACTCCTGTAATTCAGTAATAAGAACAAACATTTTGTTTAAAAAAGGAGTAAATGTTTTGAATAGATATTATCCACAGGAAATATACAAATGTCAATAAGCACATGAAAAGATGCTCAACATCATTAAGCATTAGGGAAATGCAGGTGAAAACCACAATGAGATACCACTTCACACCTACTAGGATATCTATAATTAAAAAAATAAAAATAAATAAAAAATAAATGATAAGTGTTAATGAGGATGTAGTGAAATTAGAACCCTTATGAATTGCTTATGGAAATGTAAAATGGTACAGCCACTGTGGAAAACAGTTTGATGGTTTCTCAAAAAACAAAACATAAGTATCATATGACCCAGCAATGTTGCTCCTGGGTATATAACCCAAAAGAATTGAAAACAGGACTCAAACAAATACTTGTATCTCAATGTCCATAGCAGCATGATTTGCAGTAGCCTAAAGGCTATTGTGAAACAAACCATGTGTCCATCAATAGATGAATGGATATGTAAAATATGGCATATACATGCAATGGTATTCAGCCATAAAAAGCAATGAAGTCCTGGTACATGCTACAACATGGATGAACCTTGAAAACATTGTGCTAAGTGAAAAAAGCCAGACACATAAAATAACACACACACAAGTAAGTGTTTTATTTCACTTGTATGAAATATGTAGAATAGGCAAATTTATAGAGACAGAAAGTAGGTTAGAGGCTACAGGGAGAAGGAATGAGAAGTTTGCTTACTGGGACAGAGTTTCTGTTTGGAAGTAATTAGAAAGTTTTAGAAACAGAGGAGATGGTTGCATGACATTGTGGATGTAATTAATGCCGCTAATTGTATATCTAAAATGGTTAAAATCACAAATTCTGTTATATGTATTTTGCCACAGTAAAAAATTTCAAAACACCTATATAGACTATGCAGTGGTGGGCTGGATCTGGCTTACATGAGCTCTCTAGAACCAATTGTGGACATCTCTTCCCCACTACTCATTCAGTGATGTTGGTAGCTTGAAATTGGTTGTGGTGGGAGGAACTTGGCAAATGCTACAAAACAGAGCCTCAACAGTCTCCTCAAGCCACTTGTTAAATGTTTACCAGCTCACCATTGAAAATAAATATATATATAGAAAACTGTCTGAAAGAATGGATGCCAAATTGTTATTACCTCTAGGGAAAAGAGTATGTGGCAGGAATGTAAAAGTAAACTTATACTTTTTACCGTATACCAAAGTTGTCCAACTTTTTGGCTTCCCTGGGCCACATTAGAAGAAGAATTATCTTGGGCCACACATAAAATACACTAACACTAACGACAGCTGATGAGCTAAAAATGAATTGCAAAAAATCTCATGTTTTAAGAAAGTTTACGAATTTGTGTTGGGCTGCATTCAAAGCTGTTCTGTGCCTGTGAGCTTCAGTTTGGACAAGCTTGCCTTATACATATCTATATTGTTTCAATATTTTTACAGTGAACATACAGATATATATATTTCTTCTGTGTCTTTTTTAATGGAAAGGAAAATCTGCATATGTTGGGATTGTGGTCTTGGGGGGGTGGCTTTTGTCTTGAGAGGCTAAAAGGTGGTCATATATACAGTCTGAAATGGCTCATGAAGAGATTGAAGGTCAAGCTTGGGAACTGGATTCTCTTTCCTTGGAAATCTGTTTTTATTCTTGCTTAACTAAATGGAGCTCTTCTTCTTTGTAGGTTACCCCACAGCCTACCCAGCAGCGGCCCCTGCTTACAATCCTAGCCTATACCCCACCAACAGCCCCAATTACGCTCCAGGTAAGGAGGAAGTAGAGATAGTAGTGATGAGTCGGGTGGGAGGTGGGCTCTGCTTAGAAAAACCCACTTGCTGGCCTTTCTCCTTAATTGCTCTGGGCTCAGCTTGTCCAAGTCTGATTCTCCTGCGAGTTCCCTCTGGGAACTGAGGCAGTTGAGCCTCATAGTGGGGGCAGGAATAAAATCTGCTTCATTATACTTGGAATTTAAGGATGGCCTATCTCTCCTCTGCTGGAATGTCTGAGACCTGCATCCTCACAGAACCTTTTCTATTCCCAAATAATGTCCAAATCCACACCTTGCTCAGTTGCCCCTGAGAGTGTCGCTGAGAAACAGACACACCCAGCACACACACCCACACAGTCACGCATAATTTCTGGGTGTGGGTTTGAAAGAGTGAGAGACTTGCCACCAGCGTTTAGGTAAAGCACTGGCTTCCAAGCTGATGCAGGAACTTGTTTTCCAAAAGTAATGAAGGCCCAACACTCTTTGGAAAGAGGTTGAAATAGGTTTGGAAATGTTGAAAAAGTTTGTTCTAGTTTGGGCTAGGAGCAGGACAGAGAAGTCTTCCCACTGATCTTAATCCCCATAACAAGCTACAGGGGAAAGAGTGTGAGCTCTGCAGTTGGTCCTGGGTTTGAATCCTGATTACTTAACTCACTAGTTGTGAGGCCTTGGACAAGTTACCTCACTCTCTGAGAAATGCACTGCCGACCTCAGGGTTGTAGATGGTTTTATGTAAGTTACTCTTCCTATACTCGTCAAGGGTTTATATGTTGAGTGTCCTCCACACTGGGATAAGAAAAAAGAGAGGATGCCATTTTTGCCTGAAGTAGCTTACAGCCCATTTGGGAACTGGCGTATAAACAAATGAATGACTGTACAGTGTGATGAGTATTTTAAGAGGAATATACATAGAAGAGAAGAAGAGGCAGAGGAGAGAACAACAGTCTGCCTGAAGTTGAAAGAGTAGGGGAGGCTTCACGGAGGGCGTAGCGATAGAGACTGGAGGGGGAAGTAGGAGGCACTGTTTTAAGCACACAAAGGCAGAGTTGGACATGCTAGGGAGAGCAGAGCCTGAGCAAAGGCATGGAGATGTGAGCACTCCAGAAGTGGGGGGATGGTTGAAGCCCTGGAGGGGGAGGATAGTAGATGAATCTCAACGACAAATTTGGAAGGTCTTGAATTTCATAATAATACCCCTATTTCTTATTTAGTAATTATTACTCTGGAGTTATTAATAGAAAGCTTGAAAAGATCTCAGAGATTCTGCAGTACAACTCCTCTTGACAAGGGAGATTCAGAGAAAAGCAGTATTTTGTCCAAGTTACCCAGTGAATCAGCAATAGCACATGGAGTAGAATCCTTGGCACATCTGGCTCTTGGTTCAGTGTTTTTCTGTGCCAATCCAGTACTCATTCTACTGTCATCCCCTTTTCTTCTGGATTGTTTAAATGAGAGAACATGGACTATGTTAGAAGACCTAGATTTGAGTCCTGACTCTGTCACTTCCTAGATTAGCAACCTTAAAGTCACCTGAACTCTCTGGACCTTAATTGCCAGTCTCTAAAGTACCGTAGGAATCATGTCACAATCATATTATTAATATGTATACACATACATATAATGAAGTTATCAGATAGTCCCTACCATTTACTATTTTATGCATATAAGTGATTGTTAATTCCTAAAGTGTTTACATAGATGTGTCATTCCACAGACCTATATTTTGGCCTTGCTTATACCCAATATACCTGGAAGGCAACACTGTCATTTAAACTTGGGGAAGCAGCAGTCATTGCCTTCAAAGAGATTATGAGAGGAGCAATGACAAACAGGCTAAAAACCTATAATGGTATTTCAGCATTGATACTTTATTCTTTATTTCCCCAAAAATCTATAATAGGCAAAAACAATAAAAGCTACAGAAATTCTCTCTGGTAAAATACAGAATGTGCCAAAAAATGTATATACATTTTAAGAAAGGAAAAATACTGTATTAAAATTATAATACTTTTCGTTTAAGATTTATTTTTATTGTTTTTGATAGACACAGAGAGAAGGGGGAGGGCCCAGAGCAGTCTCCATAGTTGTATGGCATCAGTTTTCAACATGGTTTCATTCCACACAGGTGGGCGGGGCTGTGCAGGGCAGGAACTAGGCTGGGGGCCTCCCGCATGAGAAGCACACCCGCTCTTGAGCCAGGAGCCAAACCAGGGGGCAAAAACCAAACTGGGGGCCTCCTGATGGGAAGCAAACCCCAGTTCAGCATATGGGTCCGCATAGGCTGGGGCCGGGATTCGATCCTTGATCCCTGGGGCTGCAAAGTAAGCACTTAACCTGCTGAGCCATCCCAGCTTCCCAAAAATTGTAATTGTTGATTATACCGATAACAAAAGATGAATACAAGTCACGTTTGACTTGTGCAATTACAAGAGGTGCTCAAAGTGGTTACCATCAGCATCTAGACACTTCTTATTACAGCGAACTACTGCTTGAGCAACATTTACCAAGTGACTACTTGTATCACTACACACACCATTTCAATTTACCATGCATCTCAAACTTATCATGCATACATGCAGTTGTTAGGCATGTTGTATACGCAACACCTCCACTGTCATACTTCCATGTTGTCAAATTTCAAGTACTACTTCAAAATGGACTTACACTCCTCAAACGACAACAGTCTTCCGCTATTTTATTGACTCTCCTGCCTGTCGTATTGTGACACTAGCTTTCATTGGCTTAATGCCATTTTTTTAAGATTTATTTTACGTTTTTGACAGAGACAAAGAGAAGGGGGAGGGCTCAGAGCAGTCTCCATAGTTGCAGGTCATTAGTTTTAGACATGGTTTCATTCCACACAGGTGGGCGGGGGGCCGCACAGGGCTGGAACTGGGCTGGGGGCCTTTCACATGGGAAGCACATCCCAGTTCAGCACATGAATCTGCACGGTCTGGGACCAGGACCCGATCCCCAGTCTCTGGGCCTGCAAAGCAAGCACTCATCCCTCTAAAGCCATCCCAGCTTCCTAATGCCATTTTTTGAGTGAATGTCATACTATACATTGCTACGTAATTCAATTCAGTTTCTAAAAGTAATACCTATATAACATCTCTTAAAATGTGTATACATTCTTTTGGCACACATGGTATTTAATTAAATTTGGTAAGTTATGTCTTAAAAACTATTAACTATCGTTTTTTGTTTGTTTGTTGTTTTTTTGAACTGAACTGGGGGCCTCACCACATTCGGGAAGCATACCCCAGTTCAGCATGTGGGTCCGCCTGGGCCAGAGCCGGGATTCCATCCTCGGTCCTCGGGGTTTCGAAGCGAGCGCTTAACCCGCTGAGCCATCCCAGCTTTCCCAACTATCATGTTTTTGATGATCCAAATATCTCATGATATAGAAATGGTTTAAATCTAAATGCTATGAGAGCTGTGAATTGGCTTGGTAAACTATTCTGTCCAAAACGTGCTTTGAGTGAGACCCAGCACAAATTCTTAGAGCATTATGAGATCTTTTGATGACTTTTTTTTTAGCTCGTCAGCTATTGTTAGTGTTAGTGTATTTTATGTGTAGCCCAGGGAGGCCAAAAGGTTGGACACCACTGGTGTAAACAAAATGAAGTGAGTGGTTCCAGAGGATCAGGTAAGATCAGGATTGAAGAAGGTGCATTGTCTTTATAGTCAGGAGGCCATCAGCGACCTCTGTGGGAAATGAGTCAGTGAGGTGGTAAGACTGGGAGTGAGGAAGTAGACTTAGCACATAGAACCTACTCTTATGAGAGGCTTGGCCACAGGGAAAGGAGAACAAGAGGGTATTGACTTTTAAGGGAAGGTGGATTAAAAGGAGGGGTTTTTGGAATATGAGCATGGTTCAATAAGTACTGATAGGAAGGGCAAGTAGAGAGGACAACTCACAGATGCAGGAGAAGGGGTGCCAGGTGGAGCCAGGCCTCCAAGGAGACTGACTGCAGTGAGGTGGGAAATCAGAGCTTGGTTCTCTTTTGTTTTGGGGAGCAGGTAGAGTGGGGTGACTCACAGGGGAGCATCTCTTTCTCTCAGACAATAGGAAAGGTCATGGTCACAGGTTGATATATTTAGAATAAATTCCCCAGTGGAAAGCCAAGAGTTCTTATCTAATGATTGAATTTGCTGAGACAGAGGTGAGCAAGGGTAGAGGGAAGGTGCTTAAATAGAGAGGTCAAGGTGTGAAAGTCTTACTGGAGGAGTGAGGGAGGAAACTATGAACAGGTAACACAGCCATGTAACATTGGAAGCCCTTTTGAGGGTGGGTACCACGAACTGTCAAGAGTCTATTCCCCAGCACTGGGGTATTTCCTCATGGTGTTCAGCTAGTGAGAGATTGTAGAATTGCCTTAGGATTAGTTTGGCAAGAAAGTAGAGGACTGGGAATAAATAGCTAATATTTGTTGAATGGGTCCTATGTGCCAGGGACTATTTTAAGCTCTTTGTGGATATTAACTTGTTTTATATCACAACAAATATTTGAGGTCAGTACTATTGTTATTCCCATCTTCTGTGTGGGAAAACTAAAGCTTAGAGAAGTTAGGGAACTAGCACAAAGATCCAACCCCAGGCATCTTGCCACCATGTGCTCGTAACTACTACATTACAGTTGCACTGGGCCAGAGAGAAATTGAGGGGTTAGACTAGAGCAGCCAAACTAGATAGGGAAAGGAGAGTAGAGACAGGAGGAGGCTGAAGTGGGGGTGGGGGTCGGGGGAGGGGATGTAGAGATTGGAAAGCTCCCAGCATCTATACAGTACTGATTAAGTTTCAATTTAAAAACAAAATATCAGCCCTCATCGAACTTGATTTTCCCCATATATTTTGAAAAGTCAATAGATTTCAAAGCTGTGCCTAAACCAACACAGACCATTTTCTCAGAAACCTACAAATCCATTAGAGAGGGTAGTAATTTGCTTATTATGTCAGAAAGTTCCAAACTGGGAGTTGGAAGACCTGGGTTATAACACTAACACTGCTACTGATTTTGGTATAACCTTGGGCAGATCCCTTCTCTTAGGAGTTATACATATACCATCACCACCACCACCACCACCCCTACCCCCACCACTGCCACCACCCCCACCCCTA
>PVKE010047316.1:0-11965 GCA_004027555.1 Craseonycteris thonglongyai | reverse complement strand
AGTGCATAGTTATTTCTATTTTACTTTTTGACAGATAGAGAGAGAGACAGAGACAGAGACAGTTAGAGAACCGAACTGTGGGAACTCCGCAGTTCAGCACGTGGGTCCTGCCTGGGCCGGAGCCGGGATTCGATCCTCGGTCCTCATGGCCTCAAAGCGAGCACTCAACCCGCTGAGCCGTCCCGGCTTTCCCTCAAGAGGGTTCTTGATAGGAATAAAGGCATTGCAGGCCATGCGGAAGGTCTGCTCTATATGCAGAGAGCAATCCCCATTGGTGTGGACTGGGGCCTGGTCACAGCTATTTAAAATGAGAAGTATCCAGGCAATTCTAACGTGCAGCCAGGATTGAGGGTGCGAGACTGGCAGTTTGCCTGCCACAGTAAGGCACTGTGGACCTCAAACGTCATGCCTGCCTCCTGCCAGCACCCCACAACTTACGGAGAAGGGGCCACGGACTCATCTTGCACCTTCCTTCATTTTGCAGATGTGGAAACTGAGGTCCACAGACAGAAAGGCCTGCCCAGGGTCACCCAACCTGGAGGGCCAGGCCTGAGGTTTTGCATCCCTTGTTGGCTTTCTGTGCCAGGCCTGGAGGGGGGCAGTGGGGCTGCAATAGTCAGCAGGACAGATGTGATCCAGGAGGCTCAAACTCATGACATCAGAGAGTGGGGAAATGGCCACACGCATGCCTCTTTGAAGAGCAGTCACTTTTCAGGGAACTGTGGTCTTGTGGGAATTTGGCCCCATGATGCCAAATGCTCTGATTTTTCTCAATAAATCCTCACTTTCATGTGAAAGCTCTTGACGCTTAGAGGTAGGCAACTCGCTCAAAACATGTAACAACAGCTGTGGAGAAAGCAAAATCAAGGCAATAGTCAACATTCATCAAGATCTTACTTGTCCAGGGCTTTGCTGAGCTCCTAGTTCAACCTCACTCAACCCTGCAGTGGGTTGAATGGTGCCTCCCCCACTGCCAAAGGCAAAGCCCCTGGGGAACCTGGGAATGTGACCTGATTTGGAAACAGGGTCTTTGCAGAAGCCATTAAGGATCTGGAGATGAGATCATCCTGGTTTCTCTGGGTGGGCCCTAAATCCAGTGACAAGTGTCCTTATTAGAGAAAAGCAGAGGGGGATGTGGAACACCCAGAAGAGGCCACGTGAGAACAAGGCAGCGATTGGAATGATGCGGCCAGGCACCACACAACACACACACACACACACACACACACACACACATAGCACCACCACCCACACCACTGGCGGTCTGAGGAGGCAAAGAAGGGTTTCCACGGGGCATGGCAACACTGGCACTGTGATTTCAGACTTTGGCTTCCAGAGCTCTGAGAGAATACAGTTCTGTGTGAAGCTTCCAAGTTTATGGTACTTCGTAGACACAGGAAGCAGATACAGCCCTCCTAGCAGCCCTCTGAGGAGGCATATTCGTGGTCCCATGTTAGAGCTGGAAGACTGAGGAACAGAGGCACAATGTCACCAACCAGGTCACACAGCAAGAAAGGGGTAGAGCAAGCTTGTCTATCCTGCGGCTCGAGCATGGGAACCAGGACGGCTTTGAATGCTGCCCAACACAAATCCGTAAACTTTCTTAAAACAGTATGAGATATTTTGGGGATTATTATTTTTTAGCTCATCAACTATCATTAGTGTATTTTAGGTGTGGCCCAAGACAGTTCTTTTTCTTCCAATGTGGCCCAGGGAAGCCGGAAGGTTGGCCAGCCCTGGGCTAGAGGCTGAGTTTAAACCCAGCCCTGGCCCGGGGGTCTGCAGTGATCACCATGTCATCGTCTCCTGAACTATGGGGCCCTGCTCCCTCCCACTTCTCCAGCCTGAGGACCACACGTCTGAACAGAAAAGATTCAGCCTCCCAGCAGCCAGTCAATTCCCTTAGGTCCATCCCTCAAAGCAGGGACTCTTGAAGAGAGATGGTTGCTCAAACAGAAAACAAGGCTGAGGGGATGCCGGGATAACTCAGCAGCTGAGTGCTTGCCTCGAAACTGCAAGGTCTGGGGTTCGATTCCCGGCCCCAGCCCATGCAGCCCCATGTGCTGAACTGCGGTGCCACTGGTAATGAACTGCCAGGATGGCTTAATGGCGAAGGTTCTCTCCTCTCATGCAGGAGGCCCCTCGTTTGATTCCCACCCCGTGCAGCCCCCCACATCCACCTGTGTGCAATGAAACCGTGTCACAACTAATGATGTACCACTATGGAGGCTACTCTGGGCCCTCCCCCTTCTCTCTCTCTCCCCTCTCTCTCCTTCTCTCAAACATTAAAATAAATCTAAGAAAAAGAAAACAGGGCCGAGAGGTATTAGGGCTGGGGGATGAGATGGGTAAGTAGATAGGGTCCTGGCCTGTGGTTTGGGGAGGTGGGGACAGCTCAGAGCCTTTGCCTGGAAGACAAGAAGCATCTATAGACATTTGGGGCCCACTGGGTGAAAATAAGTTAAACTCTTTCCCTTTCTTCCTCCTTCTCTTCCCTATTCCTTTATCTCTGACTTTCTCTCTCTCTTACTCTATCGTTTAATCTCAGTATTTGAACAGGTAATGCAAGCGCTTGGCACAAAATGTACACGACTCCAAAGCGGAAAATTACGATGTCCACCACCCTCCCTCCCTCCCCATTCCCAGCCTCTCCAGAGGCTGCCTCCAGTGCAAGCGTTTTGTGTCTCCTTCCAGAAATGCATGCATATCCCAGGAAACGCCCACAGACACACGCCCTACACCGTGGTAACAGTGTACACCTCTGCACCTTGCTTTTTTCTACCTAACGTTGTATCTTGGTGGTTGGTCCCAACTGGTGCATAACAAGCAGCCTGTTAATGACTGGGTACTATTCCGTGGAGCATATGAAAGATGATTTATTGAAACCACGATTTACTGAACATCCCTGTTAAATGGCTGTTCAGGAAGCTGGCAGTGGTCGCTGTTCTAATCAATGCTGTGAGATCAGCTTGTACTTTATATTTGTCACGTGGACACATTTCTCCAGTATGTATACGTCTTGCCTCCTCCCTGCCTTCCACAGTATGCCCATCTGCCCTCTGCCCGGGCAATGCTTTCTGGGTATCTGACCTCCTGGATCCTTCCTGGCTCTGGTCAACCCAACCCCAATTTCTGTAAGTCTTTCTCTCTTTCTACCTGTCTCTGTGCTTCAGCCTCTCTAGATCTCTCTACTTCTATCTTTGTCTCTCCTTCTGTCTCTATGTCTCTTTTTCTCCCACCTTCCCAACTTCTCTCCTCCTCTTCTGTTTCTTCCTCCTCTGCCCCTTCTCATTACCTCCCTTCTACCCAGTCATTCCTGCCTCTTTGTCGCCCCCTGCAGGGTGAAACTGGCTTGTGGCGCGCGCACACACACACACCCATACCTCCACCCCACACACACACCCCACCCCTGGGGTTTATGTTGGGGGAGGCAACACCCAACCGAGCCTTGCTTTCTCCAACCCTCAGCCCCCTCCTGACCTGCCTGGGTTTTCCCATCGCCAGCAGCCCTAGTAGAGACCCACCACCTGCTCCTCCAAATCCCAGTGACCACCGTCCAGGACCCCTGCTTTTCTCTAAACGAGCCAGATTGGGCCTTGGGACTGAGGCTGATCCTGGCTTTGCAGCAGGAATGGAGAGAGCTAGACTTGGGTGTGTTAGACCTGGTTGGCTGGCTGGACAGAGACTCCTCCTGCCTGGGGCCCTCCCTTCTTGCCTTCGCAGCTCAGCAGAGAACAACCAGTCTGTCAAGCCCGAGCTGGAGATAAATAACAAACTCGCCCAAGAGCCTGCCCTGGTGAGGCTGACATTCTCACAGGGTGACACAGTTCATGGTTCATGACCAAATGAACATAATCACATACTCAGGTATTTACAAATCAGACTAAGTTCAGGAAAGAAAGAACGGGGTGTGGTGATAGAGAATGACAGGGGAAGGTTCAGATTGCTCCTGATGTACCAATAGGGAACAATCACCAAGATAAATAGTGTTACATAGAAAAAGCCAGAAGCGTGTTTGCATTATAAAGAGGTGACATTTGAATAAAGATGAAGGCAGCCATTGAAGCATGGAGTGGAAGGCCTTCAACATATGCAAAGGCCCTGAGGTGGAAGGGATTTGTAAGTCAAGGACTAGCAGAACTGTGGGACACTGAATTTGGGGGAGAGTGTGGGCCACCTTAGTAGCACGGTGTGGAAGAGTTGCCCTGTTATAATGGGAGACTAAGACTTGGGAAAGGAAGTCTTTGCCCAAGGACACACAGACTCAGGGTGGGGACTGCTGCTCAGGTCGTCTTATGCTCTTAACCACCAGGACAGTGGTTCTCAGTGAGGGATCCCAAACCAATAGCATTGGCACCAGTTCTTGGGCTCGACCCCAGAACTACTGAATCAGAAACTGGGGGTAGGGACTGGAGTATGGAGCCCTGCAGTCTGTGACTAACAAACCTTCTAGAGCAGCGGTTCCCAACTGTTTGGGTACCAGGGACCGGTTTCATGGGAGACAATTTTTCCAAGCCCAGGCAAGGGAGCAGGGGGGTGGGGAGATTTTGGGGTGATCCAAACTCATTACATTTATTTTGCACTTTGTTATCATTACATTGTAATATATAATGAAATAATTATACAACTCACCATAATGCAAAATCAGTGGGAGCCCTGAGTTTGTTTTCCTGCAACTAGATTGATTGTGGGGTTTTTTTTGTTGGTTTTTTTGTTTTCTTTTCCTTTTTAAGATTTATTGTTTTTGACAGAGAGAGACAGAGAGAAGAGGGAGGGCCCCAGGGAAGTCTCCACAGTTGTACGTCATCAGTTTTTGACATGGTTTTGTTCCACACAGGTGGGCGGGGGCTGCATAGGGTGGAAACTGGGCCAGGGCCTCCCGCATAGAAGCACACCCCAGTTCAGTACATGGGTCCACACAGGCCAGTGCCAGGATTCGATCCTCGGTCCCCAGGGCTGCAAGATGAGCACTCAACCCACTGAGCCATCCTGGCATCCCCCTCCCCCCCCCTTTTTTTAATTTTTAAATTTTTTTTTTTTTTTGAGAGAAGGTTAGAGAGACAGAGAGAGAGAGAGATCAACCCCAGAGCAGTCTCCGTAATTGTATTAATACATCATTAGTTGAGACATAGTTTCATTCCACACAGGTAGATGTGGTGCCGCTCAGGGCGGGAACCAAACCAAGGGCCTTCCCCATGGGAAGTGGGAATCTTCCCAGAAGAGCCATCCTGGCAGTTACCAGTTGCGCCGCAGTTCAGCATGTGGACCAGGAATCAAACCCCAGATCCCTCGATTGCAAGGTAAGCACTCAACACTGAGCTGTCCCAGCATCCCCTCTGAATCTTCATGTGAATGGAATGTGGAGCTGCTAGGATGTAAAGGGTAGTGTCAGGGTGGATTGAGACCAACTCAATGACTTAGAAACTGAGCTGCAAGCTAGAATGTGATCTGAGGCCGCTGGGGAGACAGGGAGGGCTTAAGGAGAGAAGAGCCATGGCCGGATGGCTGGTGGGAGGGAGCATCCTGCAAGTCAGACAGTAGCATGAGGAGCTTGGACCTCACCTGGGTCACCCTCCCAGGGGATGCAAACTCTGGGGCCAGACTGGTGGGGTTCAAATCCCAGCTCTGTCATTTCCTGGCTGTGTGGCCCTGGGCAAGTCACTTCACCTCTCTGTGGCTCAGTTTCCTCATCTGTAACATGGGTTTAAGGATAACACCGCCCTCAGAAGGCACACACAAAGACACACACAAAGCACATGGAGCTGTGCCTCACACACAGTAAGCTCTCCATAATTGCTGTTCTTTAACAAGTGCACTTGACTGTATCACACTTCATGAATGTTGTATTTCTTCCAAACTGAAGGCAACATCCTCCACCAGCAAAAAGATCACCGCTTGCTTTATTAAAGATTTATTTTTATTGTTTTTTTGACAGAGAGAGAGAGACAGAGAGAAGGGGGAGGGCCCAGAGCAGTCTCCATAGTTGCACATCATCAGTTTTCAACATAGTTTCACTTCACAGGTGGGCTCAGGGCTGCACAGGGCAGGAACAAGGCCAGGGGCCTCCCGCATGGGCATCAGCAAGAACTGAGCTGGGGGTACCCCCCAATTCAGCATATGGGTCCGTACGGGCCGGAGCCGGGATTCGATCCACGGACCCCAGGGCTGCAAAGCGAGCGCTGGACCTGCTGAGCCATCGTGGCTTGCCCACGGTTTGCTTTATTGTGATGCTTGCTTTACTGTGGTGGTCTGGAACCCAACCTGCAATATCTCAGGTATGTCTGCATTGTTTCCATGACCTCATTCAGCTCCTCAGCTGTCCACGTGGGGATGCCTCCCAGATTTGTGTCTCAGCCCAGACCCCTCTCTCCCCCAGCTGCCCCCTGGCATCGTGCTGTGGGTGTCCAGGACAATACCTCTGTGACGGAATGCCTGATTTTTGCCCCTCCCCCATCTGTTCTGGCCTCATCTTCCCCTCTCAGCAGGTGGTATCACCTTCTGCCCATGGCTCAAACCCTCAATGCCAATCAAGCCTTCCCTCTCTGTCTGCAGAAGAGATCCTGAATCTGTCCTCTGCCAGCCACTCCATGGTCCCACCCTGATCACCTTCATCTCCCTTCTGGCTGTCTCCCTGCTCCTTCCGTACCCTCACTCAGCCAGAGATCAGTCATAGCTCCTCATTTCCCAGCTGAAATCTTCCCTGTAGTGTCACTTAGAAATGATTACACTTAGAAAAACATTACAGTTGCCCCAATCCTCTGTTTGACCTCATCACCCTTTCCTCCCCTCCTCTCCTGCCAATCTGTCTGTTCTTTGTCTATTATATCCCTCAACACACAGGGCTTGGCAACTATGGATGTTTTAATATGTATTTTGTGAAAGAATATGAAGTAGAAAGGGCAATGGGAAGCTCAGGATCCTTGCTTGCCTGCCTTCCTTCCTTCCTTTCTTCCTTCCTTCCTTTCTTTTTCTTTTTTATTGCTTTTGACAGAGAGAGAGAGACAGAGAGACAGAGAGAGAAGAGGGAAGGCCCAGAGTGGTCTCCACAGTTGCACGTCATTAGTTTTAGTCGTAGTTTCATTTCACACAGGTGGGCGGGGTCCCCGTAGGGCAGGAACCTAGCCAGGGTCCTCCTGCATGGGAGCTACGCCCCTGTGAGCTGGTGGCCAAACCCAGGCCTCCCACGTGGAAACTCACCCCAGAAATCAAACTGGGGGCCCCCCACATGGGAAGCACACCACAGTTCAGCACATGGGTTCTCACAGGCCGGGACCAGACTGGGACTCAATCCTTGGACCTCAGCACCAAAATGCGAGTGCTCAACCCACTGAGCCATCCCGGCATCCCCTGAGCCATCCCAGCATCCTCCTTGTTTTCTTTATAAGAATTACTGTATATTTTTATAAGAGATAATGCACACAAGTGATACAAAATCCAAAAGGTACAAAACACTTAGAGCAAAAACTCATCTTTTCCCTGTGTGTCTGGGCCACTACCCCGAGCACTGTCCGAGGCTTTCTTGGGCCTCCTTCCAGAGGAGTCTGAAAAATACTTATTTTTTTCTTCACACAAATGGTAGCACATGAGACCCACTGTTCTACATCTTGCTTTCTTCACTTAATAGGCTTGTACATATTTCCTTATTAGTATGTAGAGAGTTGCTGTAGTCTTTTCATGTTGTTTCTTATCAAGTATAATTTACATACAATATCCATTGTAAATGTACAGCCTGATGAGTTTTCACAAATGTCTACACCCATATAACTACGGTACCACCACAATTAAGACAGAATGTTTTCATCACCTCAGGAAATCCATTCCCATGCCTCTTTGCAGTTCAACACCCTCAACCCAGATCAGCAACAACCTGCTCTTTTTGACTCTAGATTACTATTGCCTTTTCCAAAATTTGATATAAATGAAATCACGCAGTACATGCTAATTTTTTTCCCTGGCCTTTGTCACTCTACATGACAATTTTAGTTCTACCCATGTGGTCGCACATTTTGATAGCTCAGGCCTTTTCTTACTCAGAGTACTTCACAGTATAAATGGAGTAGCGACGTTACCCATTCACCTGTTGAAGCACAGGTGTGTCGTTCTGATTTGGAGCAACAGTTGATCCTTAAATAATGCCTGAATGATGAGTGTCCCCCTCCCCCACAGTTGAAAATCCACATATAACATTTTTTTTTAAGATTTATTTTATTGTTTTTGGCAGAGACAGAGACAGACAGAGACAGACAGAGACAGAGAGAAGGGGGAGGGCCCAGAGCAGTCTCCATAGTTGAACTTTATCAGTTTTCGAAGTGGTTTTGTTCCACACAGGTGGGCGGGGGCCACACAGGGTGGGATCTGGGCTGGGGGCCTCCAGCATGGGAGGTACGCCTCATTGAGCCAGGGGCCGAACCAGGGGGCAAGAGACTGCTCTGGGCTCTCCCCCTTCTCTCTGTCTCTGTGTGTGTGTGTGAGTGTGTGTCTCTCTCTCTTTTTCAAAAACAATTTTAAAATATATATTTATTTTATTGTTTGAGAGAAGGTGGGAGAGAGAGACAGAGATAGAAGGGGCACAGAGTAGTCTCCCTAGTTGTACATCATTAGTTGTAACAACGTTTCATTCTACACAGGTGGATGTGGGGCTGCCTGGGGTGGGAACTGAACCAGAGTCCTCCAACATGGAAGGTGAGAACCTTCATCACTGTGCCATCCCTGCAGTTACCAGTTGTGCCGCAGTTCAGCATATGGGGTTGAATGGGCCAGGGCCTGGAATCAAACCCCAGACTTTGTGATTTCAAAGCAAGCGCTCAACCACTGTGCTATCCTGGCATCCTCCAATGTGTAACTTTTGACTTCCCCCGAAACTTAACTGCAAATAGTTTACTGTTGAGCAGATGCCTTACTGATAACATAAACCATCAGTTAACACATATTTTGTACGCTATGTATATTATATACTGTATTCTTACAATAAAGGAAACTAGAGAAAAGGAACAATTATAGTAGACTCTCTGTTAACCAGAACTCAAGCAACTGGCAATTGCTACTTACATTTATCCGGCATCTACCAATCCCCATGGATGCCAGTTAACTGAGAGTCTACTGTATTAAGAAAATTATAAAGAATAGAAAATAAATTTCCAGTATTTATTGAAAATACCCACATATAAGTAGACAGATGCAATTCAAACCTGTGTTGTTCAAGGGCCAACTGTATCATGAGAAAGCATTGTATGCAGGCCTCTGGGGACACATCCTGTCCCTGCTTGGCACTCAATCCTAAGAGTAGGATCACTATGTTGTAGGTTTTGTAAGAAACTGTCAAATTCAGGGAAGCCAGGATGGCTCAGCGGGTTGGGCGCTCGTCTTGCAGCCCCAGGATCTGAGGATCATATCCCGGGCCCCAGCCCTGGCCTGTGTGGACCCATATGCTGAACTGGAGTGTGCCCCCAGTTTGGTTCTCACCGGGGCTAGCTTCCCGTATGGGAGGCCCTGGATCAGCTCCCACCTGGGTGTGCTTCCCATGTAGTAGGCCCACAGCGGGGATGTGCTTCCCATGTGGGAAGCCCCTGGCCGGTTCCTGCCCTGCACAGCTCCGTGCCCACCTGTGGAATGAAACTATATCAGAAAACTAATGACGTACAACTATGGAGACTGCTCTGGGGCCACCCCTTTCTCTCTGTCTCTCTCTGTCAAAAACAATAAAAGAGAGAAAAAAAAGAAAAAGAAACTGCCAAACTGTTTCCCAATGTAGCCACCCCACTCTTCGTTCTTTTTAACATTTCATGACGCATGAAAGGTAGCTTTTATGGAAGGCTTCGGTCTGTTTGGAAAATAGCCTTTTGTTGGTCAACTCCCCACACTGGGACCTTTACCACTTGGAAGGTGGAGAGTTTGAGATCTAATGTAGAAAGCCAGTTGTGAGGATGCTGGGATAGCCTGGCAGTTGAGCACTTGCCTCGAAATCTCAAGGTCCAGGGTTCGATTCCCGGCCCCGCCTGTGCAACCCCATATGCTGAACTGCAGTGCAACTGGTAACTGCAGGGATGGCACAGCTTCAAAGCCTTTCCCCTCCCATGCAGGAGGCCCCCAGCTCAGTTCCCGCCCTGTGTGGCCCCACATCCACCTGCGTGGAATGAAACCATGTCATAACTAATAATGTACAACTACGAAGACTGCTTTGGGCCCTCCCTGCTTCTCTTTCTTTCTCACCTTCTCTCAAAAACAATAAATTCAAGATTGGCATGAGTCAAGTTGTAAAAAAAAAAAGAAAGGAAGGAAGGAAGGAAGGAAGGAAGAAAGGAAGAAAGCCAGCCAGCCTCTTGAGGGATATTTGAGATCTAACGTGGGAAGCACTTGGCTTTGCAGGGCCCCAGTTGTAGCTCCTGGATTCCTCAGATTTAGGTGAAAACGTATCTCATAGTAGAGATGTGGGGGTGGAGCGCTTCTTAAATTTTACTTTCTGGGGGCCAGATGGACTAAATCAGAGACTCCTGGGTAGAAGGGCCTTGAAAATACATTTTTAAATTAGCTCCCTGGGTGAATCTGATACACCCTGAGGTTTGGGAACCTGTGAGTATAGGGATATGGGTGAGCGCGTAGGGCATTCCAGGTGGAAAAACTTCATGAGCAAAGTCCCTGAGATGGGAGAGAACGGGTCACAGAGGCAGCAACCGGATAGCCAGAGCCTTGAATGGGAAAAGAGCTGGGCTTTTCCTCCTGAGGACGCTGGGGAGCCCTGGCGGGTTTACATGGGGGATTGCTGAGTGTAGGTTTAGGCTTCCCAAGACGCCCCTGGCTGCCATCACCATGTGCACGCGTGTGTGTGTGTGTGCGTGTGTGTGTGTGTGTGTGTGAACCGTGGCAGGTCTCGGCAGGCAGAGCCCGGGTGGTGTTGATTTCCACTCTGCGGACTCTCCCCTGTCCTATTTTTAGGTGTCTGGCTTCTGGCCACTCCCTGCCCTGGATTCTGACCTGGAGGCAGCTCTGCCTCTGCCCCTTCCTCCTGTTCCTCTTCCTCCAATGAGAACAGGTGGGCAGGTGATTGGATATAGGTGTGGATTTGTGTGCTTGTGGTGGCTGGGGGAGTGTCGTCAGTTATACAGTTGTGCATGTGTTGTGGGCTCTGCAAGTGTTTGTCTGGCTATCTCCTGGGGACTTCTGGGTGCAGTAGGGCTAGGCTCTGGTATGTATTCATTGGTTTGTTCCTCCCATGTGTCCTCCCTGCCCCCCAGGACCCTGACTGCTTCCCTATGATCGTAGGACACGTCACTTCACCTCTCTTACCTCTGTTCTGTGAATACAGGTACTATTACCAGTTCCCACCTCCTGGAGTTGTTGTGAGGTTCAGTGAGTTGAAGACAGACACTCAGTAAATATGGCCATTATCTCTCTACTTCTGTGTGTGAGCTAGAGTTTCTCCCTAGGGGTGAGTTCAGTCTGTGTCCTTGTGTATCTCATCAGAGGCTCTGTATCCACATCTCCACACAACATCTGCAGAACCTTAGGTGAGTTACTAAACCCCTCAGTTTCCTCATCTGCAAAATGGGTATAACAATAGTATCTGGGAAGCCGGGATGGCTCAATGGGTTAAGTGCTCCTTTTGCAGCCTCGGGGACCAAAGATTGAGTCCCAGCCTGGCCCGTGCGGACCCATATGCTGAACTGGGGAGTGCCCCCAGTTCATTTCTCGCTGGGGTGAGACTCCAGGCCAGTTCCTGCCCTGTGCAGCCCCACACCCACCTGTGGAATAAAACTATGTGGAAAAACTAATGATGTGCAACTATGGAGACTGTTCTGGGCCCTCCCCCTTCTCTCTGTCTCTGTCTCTCTGTCAAAAGCAATAAAAATAAATCTTAAAAAAAACACAATAGTATCTATTTCCTAGGGAGGATGTGCTGATTGAATGAACCACCCCACCTAAAGGACGCAGAGCAAGCCTGGCACACAGGCAGCCCTCAATTATGCGA
>PVKE010047315.1:0-11954 GCA_004027555.1 Craseonycteris thonglongyai | reverse complement strand
TTGTCTGAAAGTGACGTTCAACATTATGTTTTTTCGGCACTGCAATACTACTGCCACACAACAGGCAAACGCATTTACCTTTTAAATTAATGAAACAATATGATTCCTCCCAGTCTGTGTTAAAATTATAGGTTCGTTTTCTCTTATTTGGTCCACTCATTTTAGGACTAAAAAAATAAAAATAAAAATAGTTGTAGAACTACAATATCATATCCAATTGCCACCATAAGAATAGATTACCTACCTCGCTTTTAGTTCATTTAAAATCGAATATATCAAAACACTGTGGGAAAGCCGGGACGGCTCAGCGGGTTGAGCGCTCGCTTTGAGGCCCCAAGGACCGAGGATCGAATCCCGGCTCCGGCCCAGGCGGACCCACATGCTGAGCTGGGGAGTTCCCACAGTTCGGTTCTCTAGCTGTCTCTGTCTCTGTCTCTGTCTCTATCTGTCAAAAGTAAAATAAAAATAAATATGCACTGAAGATAAAATAATTACTCTCTATAAATATAAAAAGATATAAAAAAAAAACAAAAAAACAAAAAACAAAAAACAAAAAAAAAACACACACACACAAAAAAAACCCACTGTGATCCTAGCTAACCGTCACGACCCGATCAGTCCAGCAACCGCAATCACAATGGCAACTTCGCGCCTCCCGGTTGGGGGGAGGAGAGTTTAAAGAGTGCAGCGGCTAAACAAGACGCGACGTGTACAAAGGCGTAAGCTAGGGGAACACTTATACATACGATATCGCAAACATACCAACGAGTATAATAAACCTGTGTAGATACTCAAACAGTATTTTTAAATTCTAACAAATGTATAAAAATAAATGATAGTTTTACTTAGTGTTTATGAAAAACTTCTGATGCAGTCAAATAATGGCGGGCGCATGGCGCCCGCGGGCGCGGGGTTGGGAATCCCTGGCATAGACATTTAAAAGCTCCATATGTGACAAGTAGCAAAGCTTCCGTAAAATACCTAAGTAGAATGCATACAAGGGCTTTCTGGAAAGTATCCAGTTATGTAATATGAAAAATAGAGGCATTTATGGCAGGATGTTTTTCCAGACTGCCCTCATATGTAAAAAGTAAGAAAAGGATGTCAGATTGAATGGTCATCATCTCTAATTTGCTTTTAGTCTAAGGGCAATTTATGGCACAGACGGCCTAAGGAATGCACTGCATGGGAGTAATAATTTTGCTGCAGCAGAAAGAGAAATTCAATTCATGTTTCCTAAAGGTGAGTTACAGATGACTAATTAGTCAATTGCATCTCCTTATTGTTTTTTTCTTTATTTTGGGATGAAGCTTCAAAGGAAGATAACAGGGTTTTTCTTCGATATATATTTTCATGTTTTCAATTTGTAATTACTTAAAAACTTGAAACCAGGAATGGAAAACTCAACATTTCCCTCAGAACTAAATTGTGCCTTCTAGGACATCTTTTGAAGAGTTTACTTTTTTCTTTCTTTTGCCTGAAATTGAGACATATTTAATGTTTCTCTTCTGTGTTATAATTCTTTTTAGTGATCGCTAATGCATCAGTGAAGTTTGTTACACATGAAAAAAAAAAAAGAATCTCCCTTGGAAATTACGACTGATTTACCATTTTCTATAACAGTTTACTGTTTGCCTGACAAACACTCATGTAGTTGTGATATTAATAATTCTCAGGCCTTTTTTTTGTTGTTGTTTCCATTCTGTTACACAAGTTATAAAACTTTTAGAAGTGGACGTAATGAGGACAGCACTCAGATTTTTAATTTCAGTAGTTTTAGAGCAGAAAAAAAAATTGGTGATTTTCATTATAAAGAAAAAAATTGCAGGGAAGCTGGGATGGCTCAGAGAGTTAAGCCCTCACTTTGCAGCCCCGGAGCCTAAGGATCAAATCCCAGTCCTGGCCCATGTGGACCCACATGCTGAACTGGGGTGTGCCCCCAGTTCAGTTCTTGCCGGGGCCTATGCGGGAGGCTCCTGGCCCAGCTCCTGCCCTGCACAGCCCCGTGGCCACCTGTGGAATGAAACTATATAGAAAACGAATGCTGTCAACTATGGAGACTGCTCTATGCCGCCCCCCCCCCCCCCCCCCCCCCCTTCTCTCTCTCTCTCTCTGTCTGTCTCTCTATGTGTCAAAAAGAATAAAAATAAATCTTAAAAAAAAAAAAAGAGCAAATCATTGAGTAATTTTGAAAAAAAAATTTTTGGTGTGCTATTTTTCTCTAACTCATTTAGACCTGTTCCTAAGTATTTTCTACTGAGGATTTATTCAAAGAAAACTGAAAAACTGTCTTGGAGATTTAAAAGTCCTGATTCTTAAGCAAACAAAAACTATTTTCTAGGTATTTGTATTCAAAAGGATTTACCTACTTTCATGTTTTGTTTTTACTAATTTAATTTTTTCCACAGATCCATTCCATTAAGGTATCTTTTTCTCCACGACTGTTTATTGGGGGAAATTTCTAACATACACAGAAGTAGACAGAATAGTATAATAAACCTCTAATAACCCATCATCCAATTTCACCAATTGTGATCAGTCTTATTTCATCTATAACCCCTCCTCCTACGTCTCCTGCTTCCCTATTATTTTGAAGTACATTTCAAGCATGAGGTGTTGTTTAATGAGGTAGCACTTTTGGTTTAGTCCTATTAGTGAATTAGACTTTTCCTCTTTAGCGTTTAATAAAATAGGATAAAAACTCACTTTATTTTAAGTAGAAGGTCTATTTGGATGTTCTTGTTACTTTATCTTAATTAGAAGATGTAGTTGCTCTTTCTTTTTTCTTTATTTATTTTTAAATAGTGTTTTTGACACAGAGAGAGACAGAGGAAAGGGGGAGGGCCTAGAGCAGTCTCTATAGTTGTACATTATCAGTTTTTGATGTGGTTTCCATGGTTTCGGTCCACACAGGGCTGGAACTGGGCTGGGGGCCTCCTGCATGGGAGGTATACCCCCTTAAGCCAGGGGCCGAAACGGGGGTGAGAACCAAGCTGGGGGCCTCCCACATGGGAAGCACACCCCAGTTCAGCATGGGCCCCAGCAAGAACTGAACTGGTGGCACTCCCCAGTTCAGCAAATGGGTCTGTATGGGCTGTTGCCGGGATTCAGTCTTCGAACCCTGGGGCTGCAAAGGGCTGAACCCTGGCTCAGCCCTCTGAGCCATCCTGGCATCCCTGGAACCTATGTAATTGTACCAACTAATGTTACCCCAATAAATGTAACAACAACAACAAAAAAAGACATGTGAATCTCTCTAGTAGCATTGTTTTATATAGCCCAAAACTGGAAACAATCCAACTATATATCAATGTATGAAATTTAGGTTAGCCATACAATAGAATACTACTTAAAAGGAATAAACTACTTATAACATGCTCCAACATGGATGAGCTTCAAAACATTATGCTAAGTAAAAAGTCATGGCATGGGGAAGCCGGGATGGCTCAGTGGGTTAAGCGCTCACTTTGCAGCTCCGGGGAGGATAGAATCCCGCCCCGGCCCATGTGGACCCATATGCTGAACTGGGGAGCGCCCCCAGTTCGGTTCTCACTGGGGTGACACCCCAGCCCAGTTCCTGCCCTGTGCAGCCCCACTCCCACCTGTGGAATGAAACTATGTGGAAAAACCAATGATGTGCAACTATGGAGACTGTTCTGGGCCCTCCTTCTACTCTCTGTCTCTGACTCTGTATCTCTCTCTCTGTCAAAAACAATAAATAAATCTTAAAAAAAAAAAAAAAAGAAGTCGTGGCATGAAAGACCACATATAGGGAAAAGCCGGGACGGCTCAGCGGGTTGAGCGCTCGCTTTGAGGCCACGAGGACCGAGGATCGAATCCCGGCTCCGGCCCAGGCAGGACCCACATGCTGAGCTGGGGAGTTCCCACAGTTCGGTTCTCTAGCTGTCTCTGTCTCTGTCTCTCTTTCTATCTGTCAAAAGTAAAATAGAAATAAATATGCACTGAAGATAAAAAACAATTACTCTCTATAAATATAAAAAGATATAAAAAAAAAAAAAAAAAAGAAAGACCACATGTATTATAATATGATCCATTTATACGAAATGTCCTGAAAAGGCAAATTTTTAGAAACAGAAAAAAGCTCAGTGGTTGCCAGGGAGTGGGATGAGATCAGGAAATTGTGAATGAGCACAAGGAAACATTTTTGGAGTGTTCAAAGTGTTCTAAAACGATTGTGGTAATGATTGTATGAGTTTATTAAAAACCAATTCCATACTTCAGTGGGTGAATTTTAAAGTATAGAGATTATACCTCATACTTAAAAATAAATAAATAAATAAAAACGAGATCAGGTCTGTGTTCCCATGCAGTTTACAAGTCTAGTGTTTGAAAGATAGCCTTTAAACAGTAATTACCTTAATAATTGCATAGGTATTATATGTTAAGTGCCATAACAAAATTAATTATAGTGATCAGTGAAGTTAGGGCACTATGAGACTGACTGATATAAAAACCTTTTACTAAAGCCCTGCGAGGCTTCTTCCAGCTTTTCCCGGTGTCCTGGAAAAGGACTCCCGTCGTTAGTGCTGATCTTGTTGAGACTGAACTTGTGCACTGGTCATGCAAGTCTGCCCTCCTGCCCTTCTTCCCCTGGGGCCAGTGAGAACGTAGATCTGAACACATGGCGCCAGTAGCTCCCCCTTCTCGTTTTTATCAAAAGTAGTGCATTGATGGACATCAACCTCAAACGACCTACAAAGACATCAGATACTTATAAAATATATTCATTGTTGTATTGCAAATCTGGTTCACCTACCTAGTGTTCAAATAAGGCTGAAAAAATTAGAATTTCCCAGTCTTACATAATTTGTTTAAAAACCTAGAAAATAAGAACAGAAATATTAATGCCTATTATATATAGACAAAGATTTTATGTGTATATTCAGTAGTCTATGAGAACAAGAACTATGTCTTACTCACTGTTGTATCTGTATCATGTTGCAAAATTCCTGCCATTCTATTGGCAGGAATTAACTCTTAGAATGAATTAACCTCCCTGATTTTGCATATTCTTTCATATTTTTATTTTTCATAACATTGTTCATTATAATATTTACTGTAAAAAATGTGGAAATGGAAATGCAGAAAAGGAGATCATTGAAAACAATCAGAATTGTTTCTTTTTAAAGATTTATCATTCGAGAGAAGGTGAGAGAGAGAGAGAGAGAGAAATGGAGGGAGAGAGAAGCAGGGAGGGCCCAGAGCAGTCTCCATAGTTGTACATCATTAGTTGTGACATTGTTTCATTTCACACATGTGGATGTGGGGCCATGCGTGGCAGGAACCAAACTAGGTGCCTCTCACATGGGAGATGAGAACCTTGGCCACCATTCCAGCAGTTACCGGCTGCTGTTCCACAGCCCAGCCCAGTCCATGGGTCTGCATTGGCCAGGGGTGGGACTCAATCCCCAGACCTCATGTCCTGGCATCCCACAATCAGACTCTTATAAATAATCACTATTAGCATTTTTATGTTTCTAGCCAGTCCTATGTAGTCTAATATTTTTTATGTGTATGCTTATGTGCTTTTGAACAAATTATTATGCTGTATATCTACTGTTCCCTTAAAAAAAAACTTTATCATGCCATTAAAATTACTTTGAAGGAGTCCTTTTTAATGTCTATACAATATTTCATCATTTATGTTAGCTTTTTTTTTTTTTGGTTAAGCAGCAAAGTTTATTGAAAGACACAAAGCTCTCTAATGAGGGGACACCTGAGGTGAAAAGCCCACAGTTAAGACTAAAACTACTTTTATAGGTTATGTCTACATGCTGAAGTACAGGTATTGAAACCTGTATGTTAAATCGTCCTGCAAGTTTTACTTTATAGGGGCATGAATCTGTTCCCGCTGGGGATGAGGGGAGCTGTGAAGCCTAGGGAGTGTTGGAATATTGCTACTGGGTGGTAATCTTGCTAATCTCCTGCTGACCTGGCTTTGGTGTTCACTATATATATATATATATTTTTTTTTTTTTTTAAGATTTATTTATTGTTTTTGACAGAGAGAGAGAGAGAGAGAGAGAGAGAGAGAGAGAGAGAGAGATACAGAGTCAGAGACAGAGAGAAGCGGGAGGGCCCAGAACAGTCTCTACAGCTACACATCATCAGCCCTTCCACATAGCTTCATTCCACAGGTGGGCGGGGCTGCACAGGGCAGGAACTGGGCCGGGGTCTCGCCCTGGTGAAAACTGAACTGGGGGCACTCCCCAGTTCAGTATGTGGGTCCACACGGGCCGGACCTGGGATTCGATCCTTGGTCCCCGGGGCTGCAAAGTGAGCACCCAAACCCACTGAGCCATCCCGGCTTCTCCAATCCACTATAGTTTTATTTTAATAAGGTTACTGTGGCTACTGAGGACTTTCCTGACTATATAACTTCTTATTAAGTACCCTGTCTCATTCCCCACTCTGAATGAGTACCCCTAAGTGCTGATAGGGCATACAGTGATGACCTCTCTGGCTGCTCTGTCCTGAGGAGGGACATAGACGGGGCTGGCAGCTAGGGTTTGTCCAGAGGTCTATCTAAAGGTCCTCAGTAGACAAATTAATTGAGGTGGGGGTTTTGTGCTCAGAACAATCTGGAGCCTTGAGTCCTTTTCTTTATAGTTGGGGCCTGGGAGCCATTGTAGCCAACTTCTGGGCCACTTGCAAGCAGAGAGGCATTGCAGGCAACAGCAGGACATGAGGCCTCTGCAGCAGTCACCATATTCACAGGAGGATGTGCGGGGCTAGATTCCCGACCACCATCTTCATTCTTAGTACAGAGGGTTAGGAGGAATCTTCCTTTGGATTTCGGACGAGCCCCCATCTGAAGAATTGCAGTGTGTGTCTGGTGTTAGTGGTCTCAGGGCACTCGAAAAACTAGGACGGGAACCAAAGTGTAAAGGATAAGCAGCAAAGTTTATTGAAAGAAAAGAGAAAGCTCTCTAATGAGAGGGGAGACCCAGAAAGTGGAATGCCCCTATGTTAGCTCTAATGAGAATACATTTGTATTTTCAGTGATTGTTGAGCCCATTCCAGTTGGACAAGCTGCTAAGGACTACTTAAATTCATATGTAACACCAACTCTACTTGAAGGACTTACAGAGCTTTGCAAGGAAAAACCAGAAGATCCTTTTGTAAGAAATCTTTTTATTCACACTGAAGAATATTATTTATAGTTTTTATATTGAAATATATGTGAAACACTGAATGTACTGAGTCATTTTTTAAAACTTTTATATATATTTTAGATACTTCTTCATATATAACTTGGTTACGTATTTTCTAGCTGTTTTTTTTTAAGATTTATTTTATTGTTTTTGACAGAGACAGAGACAGAGAGAAGGGGGAGGGCCCAGAGCAGTCTCCATAGTTGTATGTCATCAGTATTCAACATAGTTTCATTCCACACAGGTGGACAGGGAGTTGCCTGCATGTGAGGCACACCCCCACAAGCTGGGGGCCAAACTGAGGGCCTCCCACATGGGAAGGTTACCCCGGCGAGAACCAAACTGGGGTCCACACCCCAGTTCAGCATATGAGTCCTCATGGGCCAGGGCCGGGATTCAATCCTTGGATCCCGGGGCTGCAAAGTGAGCACTTAACCTGCTGAGTTATCCTGGCATCCCAGCTCTTATATTTTGGTTTTTAGTTCATTTTGAATTAATTTTTGTATATGTGTCAGGGTTTATATCTGAACTCTCAATTCTGTTCCGTTGATTTATATGTCTATCTGTATGCCACTACCACACTGTTTTGATTACTGTAGCTTTATACTGAAATTGGGAAGAACAAAGTCAGGAAATCCTCCAACTTTATTCTTCTTTTTCATGATTATTTTGGCTATTCAGAGTGCCTTGAAATTCTATAGAAAGTTGAAGATTGATGTTCTCATTTCTGCAAAAATTAATGTTGGAAATTTGATAGAGATTGTGTTGAAGCTGCTTGTCACTTTGGGTATTATTGACATCTTTTTTTTTTTTTTTCTTTATTCCGACATCTTTTTATAGAAAGATTTATTTTTATTGTTTTTGATAGAGACAAACAGAGACAGAGAGAAGGGGGAGGACCCAGAGCAGTCTCCATAGTTGTACATCTTCGACATGGTTTCATTTTACACAGGTGGGTGGGGGTTGTGCAGGGCAGGAACTGGGCTGGGTGCCTCCTGCATGGGAGGTGCGCCCCCTCAAGCCAGGGGCCAAACCAGGAGGCGAGAATTGAACTGGGGGCTCCCATATGGGAAGCACACCCCAGTTCAGCATATGGGTCAGCATGGGCCGGGGCTGTGATTTGATCCTTGGTCCCCGTGGCTACAAAGCGAGCACTTAACCCACTGAGCCATTCCGGCTTCCCAATATTGGTATCTTCACATCTTAACAATATTAAATCTATCCATTAACATAGGTGTCTTTCCATTTATTTAGGTTTTTACCTATTTCAGTGATATTTTATGGTTTTCAGCATACAAGTTGGTTAAATTTATTCCTAGATACATTATTTTTTCACTACTATTGTAAATTAAAGTGATTTTTAATTTCCTTTTTGGATTGTTTGTTCATTGCCGATATATAAAAACACAACTGAATTTTCTGTGTTGATCTTATAACCTACAACTTTTCCGAATACATTTATTTATTTATTTATTTGTTTATTTATTTATTTATTTATTGTTTCTGACAGAGAGAGAAAGATACAGAGACAGAGAGAGGGGGAAGGGCCCAGAATAGTCTCCATAGTTACACATCATTGGTTTTGGGCGTGGGGCTGCACAGGGTAGGAACTGGGCCGGGGTTTCACCCCGGTGAGAACTGAACTGGGGGCACTCCCCAGTTCAGCATATGGGTCCACACGGGCCGGGGCCAGGATTTGATCCTCAGTCCCCAGGGCTGCAAAGTGAGCCCTTAACCCACTGAGCCATCCTGGCTTCCCCTCCTAATACATTTATTAGCTCTAGTAGTTTTCTTGTGAATTCTTTGGGATTTTCTGTATATAGGATCATGCCATCTGTGAAGGAGATAGTTTTACTTCTTAACAATTCTGAATAATGTAAAACTGAGTGTTTCGCTTTTTAATGGTCAGTTTCTTTTATTCATAAAGTGATTTTGAAAACTGTTTTAAGTTTTAAATTGATACACTATATATTCAAGGAAATATTTAAATATTTATTAACTTAAGGTTTTATTTTCTTTTTCCATAGCTTTGGCTAGCTGATTGGCTGCTGAAAAATAATCCTAACAAACCTAAACTTTGTCACCAGCCAGTTGCAGAAGAACCTCATTAAAATAAAGTTCTCCAAAGAACAAATCATAAACTCATTGTAAAAGGCATTCTTCTACTTAAAAAACAATCAAACCCATAATTCCTAACAGTTTAAGTAACTACATGTGAAATAAATTATTTCATAAAAATAAGTTTTATGTTTAACTTGTGTTTTATACTGCAGATAACATTACCTAAGGCAAAATATAGGTTTAGGGTATGATTTTTTTCTAATAAGAAAATTATATTTACTTAGGGGCATTTAGAATGTCAACAAAACAACTGCAATTTTTTTGTGTGTAATTACAAAGTGGTAATCTGTTAACAGAACAGCATTTAATTCATATAAGATTCATCAGAGACAAATGAAGGTGAAAAAACCACCATCCTCATATATAACTAATTTGTTCTATGTACCAACAAGCACCTGCTTTAAACTTCTGTGCCAATTTAAAACCCTCATATTGTATCAGGCAAGGTTAGTGGCTATTGAAAATACCAACAGGACAGGGCTAGCATTCAACACATTTGATAGTATGTTAACTATATAAAATGAGACACTGTACAGTTTAAAAACAAGTCTCACACAGCCTTATATTTCATATTTTTTTCTTTAAAAGAATGAATTGTATACAGGGAGGTTAAATACTTATTAGACACACACACAAAAAGAACAAAAAAACTAGAACCAATTTATCATCTTCATCTTCCTTCTCGTTATCCTCTCCATCTTCCTTGTCTTCCTCCTTTTTCTTGCTTTTTTTTTTTTTTAAAGATTTATTTATTGTTTTTGACAGAGAGAGAGATATAGAGTCAGAGACAGAGAGAAGGGGGAGGGCCCAGAACAGTCTCCATCATCGGTTTTTCCACATAGTTTCATTCCACAGGTGGGTGGGACTGCACAGGGCAGGAACTGGGCCGGGGTCTCGCCCTGGCGAGAACTGAACTGGGGGCACTCCCCAGTTCAGCATATGGGTCCACAAGGGCGAGGGCCGGGGCCGGGATTCGATCCTTGGTCCCCAGGGTTGCAAAGTGAGCGCCTAACCCACTGAGCCATCCTGGCTTCCCCTTTTTCTTGCTTTTTTTCAGCTTTGATGACTCCTGTTTTTACCGCATATCCTCATGCAAGAATATTTTTTTTCACATTTTTCCTTCAGCTTAACAGCAATGTTATTCCACATCTCTCCTAGTTTCTTTACAGTATCACCAGTGATTAGGCTGGGATGTTCTTTCATTTGGGAGCAATATTTAGAACAATAAAAAGACTACCGGTAAAGGAGGCCTCTTGGGTACAGTGGGATACTTGAACTTCCTTTTTGCCCTTTAAGAGGAATATAGGTTTTCATTTTTCTTTTATAAACAGGCCTTGCCTACCTTATCCTTATCTTCCAAGTTGGGTATGCTGGGATGGCTCAGCGGGTTAAGCGCTGGCCCTGCAGCCCCAGAGTCTGAGAATCAAGTCCTGGCCCTAGCCCATAGTGACCCATGTGCTGAACTGGGGTGTGCTTCTCATATGGGAGGCCCCCAGTTCAGCCCCCAGCTGATGGGATCGTGCCTCCTATGCGGGAGGCCCCTGGCCCAGTTCTCGCCCTACACAGCCCCCTGCCCATCTGTGTGGAATAAAACTATGTCAAAGACTGATGATGTACAACTGTGGAGACTGCTCTGGGACCTCCCCTTTCTCTCTCTCTCTCTCTGTCTCTGTCAAAATAATAAAATAAATCTTAAAAAAACAATGTATCTTCAAAGTCTCCTTTCTCTAGCAGAGATGGTCTTCCCCCTCTCAGCACTTTTTGGAAAACTCTGAAGAAGTGATTGAAGTACCAGGGTACTTTTTCTTGTACTCCTCCCAGCTAATTTGCACAAAAAATGCATATCATGACATTTTGCTTTAAGTTGAGGAGTAAAACATGGAATTTTAGTTATGATATTTTCCCAAGCATGTATCCTATTATCTAGATGCATAATTAATGCACAGTTCAGAGAGTTTAGTTTTTAAAAATATAAGTATATAAATAATTATTTGATATAATGAAAATGGACAGAACCAGGAAATGATTTTAATCAATTATTTACCTATTTTCTTAACATTAATAAGAGCCCTCCAAAGGTGACCAGTCACTGATCCTTGTTTGCCTGGGTGTTTCCTTATTCTAGCATTGAAAATCCTGCATCCCAGGAGCCCCATCAGTCCTGAACAGTGTGGAAAGATTGGTCATTACCAAATAGTCCATAGATTAGAGTGTCCCAGTTATGTTTTTGTAATGAGGTACTAGCTTTAAAAATATACAAAATTATTTCCTAAAGAAATTTTAATATGCTTTTTTAAAAATCCAGGTTGTAAAGTACTTTTATTAAGAAGAAATACTTCAATTGGCCTCAACTCTTCAAAAAGTCAATCATTATTAAAAAGTATAAATGGGAGGCTAGATTAAAAGAGACTAAAGAGACATCATTTTTTTTTCTATTGTTAAATTTATTGGGGTGACATTGAATGGTAACAATTAGATAGTTTCCAGATGTACAAGTCCACATCACATCACCTATGCATCACATTATGTGCTCACCACCCAGAATCAGCTCCCCCTCCAAAGAGACGTCTTTTTTAAAATTTTTTTTTATATTATTATATTTTATTGTTAAATTTAATGGGGTGACATTGGTTGGTAACAAACAGACAGTTTCCCAAT
>PVKE010047314.1:0-11965 GCA_004027555.1 Craseonycteris thonglongyai | reverse complement strand
CCCATCAGTTACCTGTGTAGCATTCTAGGTAAAAAGTATTTTATGTCTAAACAAACTCTATAATATATGTATCTTTGCTACCCTGGAATATTTAAAAACCCACCTGGGAATGACAGGACCTAGAAGAAATACAATTAGTTGTGATTTCATGGCTCTCTTACCTTTCATCACCCCTAGGTCCCCCACAAAGGGCAAAAGCAGCCTGAATTGAAATCCCCATTGTCAGATATCTGTGAGGTACTTGGTGGTATCTGCGTTTGACTTAACAGGGCCTCATAAGACAGGAGGACATGCTCACTCCCCTCAGCAGAAGTAAAAACGTGGCAGAAAAGAACCACGAAGCCTCAGAGTAGGGCCTTTAAATGCTAGTTTGGCCTCCCTCATGGGTTGTTCCCAGCAGGATAGGGGGTGGTCAGGTCTGGATTCATTAGGCACATCTGTGCATGCCTAAGAAACACCTGCTTGGCTCGGGGTGTACTGATGGAGGGCACACACAACTCAATGGCATGTTCAAAGAGCAGGATTTGGTCTGTGCTACCTTAACGAGTTGCATACTTTGTCCCATAAGATACCACCAAGAAGCCATTTCTATGGACTGAAGCTGTGGTTTTCAAATGCCTAATGTCCCTGGAAATTATCGCTCTGAGGATCTGGGCTCAAGCTGGGAAATGTGTAGTTTGAAATAGCTTCCAAGGTGACCCTGATACACAGCCACATGCGAAAGCTTCTGGTTTAGGTTGTCTTTCACTTAAAAGCTAACCAACTTTAATTTTACACCCAGATTCACTCATATCTCTTCCAGTCTATTCTCCATGTGGCACCCAAACCTTATCATGTCTTAGCTTATAACTACTCAATGGCTTTCCCTAGCCCTGGGTTGAAGGTCAAAACCTTTGAAATAACCTATAAGATCCTGCCTGCCTCTCCTCTTCCTCCACGGTGCTTCCCCAACTCTGTCTTATAGGTATACTGGCCACCTTCTGGAGCTCAAACTCACCGAACACCCATCTTTGCCATCTTCTCCGCCTCTCCTATGCCTCCTGGAAAGTACTTTCTCCTCTCCCTTTTCTCTTCCACATAAACAACTGCTCCCTCCTAACCATGGAAGGAAGGCATGCCATGGAAGAATGTAGAGACTGATGGTCTGGGGGAGGGAAGAGAGCGCTAACGTTTATATTAAGTGCCATCTGTGTCTAGAGCTTTTGGGTGTTTTCATATACTCCTCTCATTTTGGCCTCACTACCATCCTGTGACCCCCATATTCCAGATAAAGAAATAGAGGCTCAGGGAAGTGGTATGGCTTGCTCAAGTTTCCACAACTATCAAGTGGCAAAGCCAGGAAACAACAGTTCTGTTCTTTCTGGCTCCAAAGTCTGGGGAAAGAAATCTGAAAAGTAAGGAGGAGATAAAAAAGAAAAGAGGAAAGAAAGAGTAGGCCAGAAATATTAAAAACAAAAAACAAAAACCCACTCCCCCCAAAAACGAAAACTCAGTTTCTAGATGGCTGCTGTCAGGGCCTGAGTGGATTAAATTACCTTCAGTTGATTATGCCCGGCTGGCTACAAAATAAAGATCAGGAATAGAAGGGATACCTTCTATTCTGAGGTTTACACCTCTGCTGAGTAAAATCAACTTGAGCTCCATGCCTGCCTTGCCTCAATGGGAAGTGAAGATTCAATGCTCAGAAACAAACAGCCATTCTGAGAAGGCACATTTGGAACCAGAACTGGAACCTGCTGCTTTAACTTCACACCAGTTTCCAGCAGGCCTGGCAATATTTCTAGAGCTTGGAGTTTGCATAAATAAAAACTAACTCCAGATCATTCTTGGATGTTGAAAAGAGTCTTAATCAAATTCAATGCCAAAATAGAGAGTTTAGCAATTGCAAAACCCCAGGCACACCACAGTGGTCTTTGTTTCCGACAACAGCTTCAGCTACTATCACTGACTAACCTCTCATCATCAAACTGGAGTCACCAAGGGGCAGAAGAAGTAAGATGGATATGAGCCACCATCATCCTTAGAAAAATACTGCAGAATGAAGCTAATCCTTCCAACCCTTCTCTATTCACTCACTGCTTCCAGAGTTTTTTTTAATGAGATTCTTTGTAGCTTTCTTTTTAGGAGAGTAGATTAGCTCCCATTTTACCATTTTAATTAAAGGAAAAGGGAATAATAAAATCAACATTTACAAGTGTCTCTTATGTGCTCAGAATGTGCTAGCACTTAGTCAATGTCTTATAATTTAATATGTATGTGAATTTCAGGAATTTATTATATGATTTATCCCTATTTGGTTGATATAAAATGTGAAGTTCAGAGAGGTCACACAGTGACAAGTAGTAATAGCTGCTTTGAATCCTTTTGTAGAATGGGCTAATGAACGAAGATGAAGATGAAATTAAGAGGCAAATCTGGAATTGTAAACAGATCTGTAGGGGATGTTGGGATGGCTCAGTGGGTTGAGCACTTGTTTTGCAGCCCCGGGGTCAAAGGATCAAATCCCAGCTCTGGCCTGTGAGGACCCACATACTGAACTGGTATGTGCCCCCAGTTCAGCTCTCACTGGGGCAAGCCTCCTATGCCAGAGGGCCCTGTGTGCCCCACGTCCACCTGTGGAATGAAACTACATAGGAAACTGATGACATGCAACTATGGAGAATGCTCTGGGCCCTTCCCCTTCTCTCTGTCTCTCTTTCTCTGTGTCAAAAACAATAAAAATAAATCTCTAAACAGATCTGTATAATCCCATACATAGCCTTCAGGCTGCCTTGCACATGGGACCTCTCAAACAGGACAGCTTTAACAGGTGAGCAGAACTCATGGGGCACAAGTAACATCCTTCAACTGAGATGCCTTTAAATTCTGACAGAATAATTTCTCCTCTCTTTTGTGTACCAAGGAATGGGAGTCCCACTCCCTTCTTCTAGGGCAGGGGTGGCGAACCTTTTGGCAATTGAGTGCCAAAGTTTATGAAATAAGAGTATACTCGCTCGACTCCCGTGCCAACCCATCAAGTGAGATAGAGGTATCGATTATTTTTATGTCTATAAGAGGCATAGGATGTTTTTATAACAAAAAACAATAATTCTGCAGGGCCCAGGGCAGAGACTAGGACTTGATCCTCAGACCCTGGGGGCTACAAAGCGAGCACTTAAACTGCTGAGCCATCCTGGCTTCATTTTATAATTCTTCAACTATGCCTCTCATCAAAGAACCAGGAAAAGCAGTCTCAGTCTGGCCTTACAGAACTCAGCCAACACCCCCAGGAGCCAGGAACAGATAACTAACATACTGTATTTATCTATATCTATATATATATTTTTAAATAAAAGATCCCACTTGTTGGGAAGCAGAGGGAACAATACTATGCCACAATCTACAATGAAAAAGATCTCTCTACAAAAGAATTAAGACTCCAGAGAGCATATGCTATATGATTTCACTTATAGAAAATCCAAACTTAGACAAAAGTCTCCCATGGTGTTACAAATTAAGAAACGTTTGCCTCTGTGTAGGAAGAAGGCAACAATAACTAGAAGAGGCATAAAGGGGGGCTTTGGAGATGCTTAGTAACATTTTATTTTGATCTGTTTGCTGGGTACATAAGTGTGTTCATTTTGTGATAACTCAAGTTGTGTACTTAAGAATTTGTGTGATTATCTACATATCTCTTACACATCAATAAAACGATGACTTCAATTAAAAACAAAAACAAAAAACACTCTATGGACAGAAAGTGGCTTGCAATTGCTGCTGCCTACTTGCAGAATCTCATCTGTGTATGCTGCACCCCAGATTTTTAAAAAAGAACAAACCCTTAAGCCTATTTCCTCACCTTCAAATGGTTTTTTCACAGTTTTCTAATTCAATAGTTTTTTTCCGCCCCCAGGCTGAATATCACTGAATTTCAGGGCCTCATCAAGCCTTTTCCTGCACTTGGCCAGTCTCTAGATGGGCCAAATTCTGCCTGTGATCCCATAGAGGATCAACAAAGTAATCCTTAGGCCTCCCAGGTCTGCAGCGGAGGACAGCAGAGACGCAGGGAGTACAGGCTAAGTTAAGCAACTTTCTGGTGGGGGGCCTTGTGATTCTCACTTTTCTACTACATCTCATTCCACAAGGGCCAATTAATAAACACTTTGGGGAACTGAGGAAACCGATCCCAAGGAACATCACTGGTCACTCTCTGTATACAAAGCACACAAAGGGGTTGACTGAGTTCCTCTCCAACAGGAAACCATTTGTCTCAGAGAGTCAGGAAGAGGAGAGAACTGCTGAATCTGCAGAAGGGCATTGCAACAGAGCACAGTGTTTTTTGTGGAAACGATGTTCTCCTAATCAAAACACAGTTGCATAAATGAACTCACTGCACTTAAAGAAAAAAGAAAAATAAATTTGAAGCCTATAAATAGGGACTACACAACTCTGATTAATAATTTTAAAGTTCTTTCTCCACTTTCTTTTTTAGAAAGCAACTAAAAATAAAGGCTTGAAACTTGAAATAATGTAAGCAAGTAATTATACGCACACTGGGCTTTTCCCATATATAGCTGCGTTATTCTTCAGTCTTTGAAAAGGACAAATGAAGAGATGGCCAACAACCAAAATAATCCTTCAGACATTTGAAAATGAGGAGAAAGAACTAAAAGAGCTGATGAATGACAAACAATTATAGGGCTCAACGGGGGTAAATAACACTGAGAGGGATTAGTTGCCATAGTACTTTAAAAACATGGGCACATACATTTTGACACTGGATCCCTTCTATAAAAAGACTGTTTCGCCGTCTGGCCCCAGCACTGAAAAAACTACAACTGTGGTAATTTAACATAAAGCACTTAAAGAAAGAAGCCACCGCAGGGGCATGACTGAAATTTTAATTAAGGCCCTTCTCAGTATGAAATTTGTGGAGGAGATGAGGCCATGCACATCTGAAGGTCAGAGGGAAGAAGACATGAAGAAGGGAAGAGGGTGGGGATTTGAATGAGATAAGAGCATAAAAAGCAGAGGTTGTCTCTGGAGGACTGCTTCTTTAAGATGGAGGGTTATTACAGAGTCTGTTAGGTCCTACTTGAAATGTTTCTGTGGAAAAGATTAATACATTCATATCAAATAAATGCCACCTTTGTGAGACTGACTGGAAAGGTCACATATGCATGGGGTATTATGGTTTACAAAGCCTCATCATAGACATAATCCTGGAAACAAGGTAAAACACCTGCTTTTACTGATGTGGAGAACTGAGGCTTGGGTAATGGTAAGTGACACAACACAGGCCTATGGAGGTGATTTAGTGCAAAAGAGCTGCAGTAGCGATTCGAATCTAACTCTCCCAGAGTGCAGGCCAGGGGTCTTTCCACCCCCAAAATATCTGAAAGAGCACTGGTCAGAGGGCCAAGTGTAGGTCTAGATTGAGGCTCTTCCACTACCTTTCTCTGTGACCATAAATAATTTCCTTTCTAACTCTCATCCTCATCTAAAACATGACAGGACTCTCCTACATGACAGGAGACAGAGACAGACACCCTGCTCTCTGCACTCATCTGAGTGTGTCCTCACAAATCCCCATCAGGGACCCTGGGGCACTATCACCACTTCACGCACACAGACAGGCTTCCTGTTACAGACTGACATGCATGCACAGAATGATCCTAGAGAAATGATTTCCTAAAAGACGAAAAATAAAACCGCTTCATTACTCCAAACACAGAATAACAAAAATTACTGAAAAGACACTGTGAATTCTAAATTTTCATTCCACTGCTCTTTTCCTTTTCCACTCGTGATGGAATGGACCTTCCTTATGATGCTTCAGATTCTTTCCCTAAAAAGATACACCACCTGTCTACAGCCAGACCACCCTGATGATGCCTGATCTAGTCTGATCTCAGAAAGATACCCCACTTTTTGTAGACACTGCACACTTCTACTTGTTTTCCCACATATGCCTCTAAAGGCTTTGTATTTGGTTAGGGAGTCAGTAATAATAACAAACAATAGCAATAAACATAGCAGGCATCATATTTATTGAGGGGCTGTGACAGGCCAGTCACTGTTGCTTAGCCCTTTTTAGATATTATCCCTCATCTCTGCAATGAGGTCAGTATTACTGTCTCCATTTTATAGATAAGAAAACTACAGCTAACAGAAGTTTAGTACTTGGCCAAGGAAGGCCATTTTAATAACTGCAGGGTTGGGACTTAAACTGCTGGCTGGCTGATTCCAAAGCCCATTCTTTCTTGTTCTCCGTTATGAGACCTCTCATCAACATGCTAAATGCATCAGAGACTCTGAGTAATGTTGTTTGTGCATCATTTCTTTTTGTCATCTTCCAGCTACATAGCGTACTTTCTAGGTGGTCATAATGTGCTCCCACTGAGATCCCAGGGCAGCTGGAGGGTGAGACGGGTAGAGAAGAGGTAGGCTGGGCTGATGGCATGTAAAGTTACCTGAAATGCTTTCCCCTGCACCACTGAGATCAGGTCCAGAAGTGTGATTACATTTCCAAATCACTAACCTGGTGAGGCACAAGCCCAAGAGAGGTTGGAGGCTCATTCATGCGGTCATCACTGCTGCTGGCAATGGCGTAGCCCCTGAGAAAAGGAAACAATTAGAGCAGCTCTTGAAATAAATGTTTATATTTAACACATGTGAGGATGACCTGGCGGTAGTCCATGTAAGATTTATAAGGATAAGCAAAATGCCCCTTGCTCAGCAGCATAAGCCAGCAAGAAACTGATTTCCATCTCTGGGAACGCAGAAGAGTATTAAAAATATGTCTGAACTTTAGAGTTAGAAAGACTGGAGCTTATGACCATAGGCAATCTCTTTCACTTCTCTCTGCTTCAGGTCCATGATCTATAAAACAGGAATAAGATGTTTGTGAATTAACTTAGGACTACCGTAAGTTAGATAAATTGCTGAGTGCAATGTCTGGCACATGATAATTCCCTTACTCTGAGATAGTAAAACACCACAGTACATTTTCATATTGGAGTTTGAAATGGAAAACTCTCTAACCATAACTTCTTGAGGTGAAGTAATGCTACCAAAATGGAGTAAGGAGAAAGAAAAAGTGAGGGACTAAGTGGGCAAAAGAGTGAATACATTCCTTCTTGAAAAAATGGCATGGTGTTTGCTTATGGCACAGAAGACATGCACACAGAACTTGGCTTCAGCCTACAACCAGAGCAAACATGGGAGACAGAAGGGTCAGTGTCAGGAAATCATAGAGTCAGCTCTCCAAGATTTTCTCCCAAATACTTCCTGTAAGGAGGCCACACTAAACTTAGGTGCCAGGGATAGCCCAGAGGGATGACAGATAAAAAAAAAAAAAAAGCTGCTTATTTTCATTTAATTCTGGAGTATCTATACCAGTTACATATGCTACCAACATTGTATAGAGCAGGGCTGGGCAAGACACCAATGGCAGTCCACTGGTGGACCAACAAGCAATTTTGGAGTGACTGCCTGAAGAATAAAATAAATAACTAGTGGACCATGACACTTTGAGAAGTAGCCCTTGTCCTAAAAAAGTGAGCCCAGTCCTGGTATAGAAGCTATCTTTTCAACTGTGTTTTAAAAAAGCTCTGAGTCATACAGTAAATAGAATATTCATGTTAACTTCTGGGAATTGGTAAGATAAATCTTTCAAAAAGTCAAATCTCCCTGCCTTTATTACAATCAGCATAGCAGAATCATTAAAATCAGAATTTGGAGCCAAAACTGGCAGAGCCAAAGCCCAGCTTTAGCACTTATCAGCTATGTGAATTTCAGCAACTTCTCTATGCTTCAATTTCTCATCAAAAATGGGACTAATAACCGTTCTTTTCTAATAGGTTTGTTTTGAGGATTAAATGAGTTAATATTTGTAAAGTACTCAGAAGTGTTTAAAAATAAATTACAGTGTATTGTCATACAGTCAGGTGTAAATGTTTAATTTTAGTCTGTCTTCACCATCTGATATTTGACAATGTAGTTCTCAGGCAGATATTAAGAGAATCTTAAATTGTCTCATTATTTTTTCTTTTATGGTTTCCTTTTATTTCCTTTTCTCTTCCTTCTTTCTTTTTTAAATAATCAACTCTATTTTAAAAAATAATTTAATTTGTCATACTTCTATTTATTAAAAGATGAATTAATTTTATTGTAAGTCATAAAGATCTTCTCCTTGCTTGGAGAAGAGAGGGTATCCAGATCAAAATTGAGCTATGTTTTATATCTTTAATATAACACATATACAATGTGCAAAACATAAAGACTAAAAGACCCAAACTCAAGTTGAAACAAAAGACACGAGCCCACTCATTTCTGTCCTCTTACATGCTGACCTAGTATACTACAAGTGCTTATAAAATCAAAAAGTATTTTTTTAATTGGTATTTTTTATAAACTCATAGGGCTGGAGGAAAAAACTTGAGGTCTATCAAGAAGGAGGAATCCTGGAAAATATCCCAGGCTTTGAGCTGGGACCATGGAGTGGGGGGAGTTGAGAGGGGACTACATCCTCAGAGCAAGGGTGAACCAGAAATAGACAAATCCCAATTGTATTTAGGTGTTCTAGGACTAATAGTACACTTCACCTAGCAGCTTGCCAGGTGGGAATGTAAATCATATCATCTTTATAACTTTTCATATAGAATCCAGTACTCAATCAAAAATAACCAAGAAGATTCAGGAAGTTGGGGAAATTTAACCCTTTTCCCATTGGCTCTGAGAATACTTGCCAGAGGTACATGTGGCTGCAGCGTTTACCCCAAGATAACTCATGGATTACAGTCCTAACCTTAACACCAAAATTCCACACTTTGAAATTTACCACACAAAAAATATTAAATATATATATACCCATTACATTAGGATTAGAGTCAAGTTTTGTTTAGAAATAATTCCAAGAACAGTTTTTATATTTTATTTTCACATTGAAAACTGTGTTTAGGTAAAATTAAATGAATGTGACAGCAAGCTGTACTTTTTTTTCCTAAACAGGAAAAGGGTTAAATACTAATTGGATATATGATGATATTAAGAAATTGCCTTTAGCTTGTTTTTATATGTAAAAATAGTAGCAATACACACCAAAAAGATACACTAATATCAGTAAAATGCTATGTTTTGGATTTGCTTTAAAATAAGCCAGTGCGAGGAGAAAAAAGTGGATAGTAAATGATGACTGGCCATGTATTGGTAATTGGTGAAGCCAGGTAGTATATATACAAAGGAGTTTATTATTTTATATATACAAGGGCTGTCCAGAAAGTATCCAGCCATATAACTGTTCTCATTATATTGACAATGGCTGGATTTTTTCCAGACAGCCCTCGTATATCTTCTTTCAAATATGTTTCAATTTTCCATTAAAAAAAGGTCTTGTTAAACAAACAAACAAAAAAACCCCACAAAAACCACCAGGTACATGAAAAGACAATACATAACCAAAAGCCAAGAAAATCAATAGACATTAGGAAAAGACCCATAGGACAAGCTTGTCCAACCCATAGCCCAGGATGGCTTTGAATGGACCCAACACAAATTTGTAAACTTCCTTAAAACACTATGAGATTTTTTTGCAATTTTTATTTTTAGCTCATTGTTAATGTTAGTGTGTTCTATGTGCAGCCCAAGACAATTCTTCTTCTTCTAACATGGCCCAGGGAAGCCCTACCAAAATTTTTATTCTTCTATATCATCAGTTACCAAGTAAATCTAGGAGAGCTCAGTTCCAAAAGGATGCAGAGAGACAGCCCAAAAAATCACATGACAAGGTTTCCCAGGCCAAAGAATCAGACCTGGTTTTTAAGTACTGGTTTTTGTGAGGACAGAAAGAATAACACAATTCTCAGAAGAGTCAGTCCAAGAAAGGCCAAAGGAGACAAAAAACCTTTCTTTCTTTAAATATTCATCTCTAAAAAGCAAACTCACCCTTCTGGATGCTGTAAAACAGAAACCATCAATTCCACTGCCAGGGCTCCTGCAATCATGGCCAGTCCTGGACGACTCACAGTGCACTGCTGGTCCAAGGTCCGGTCTCTGGTTGACTATAGAGAGACAATCATTGACATGTCCTCAAAGTTCTATTCCACTCAACTCTAGCTGTCTGAAGCATGAAACTCTTCTATGTTAAAGCGATAGATACAACATAACCAAATGCTCCCTGTTGGCAAAGACTATCCAGCCTTAAATAATATCATTTCTTGCAAGAAAAGCAAAATATACAATTTAGGTAACTAAATGAGGTAATGTGCTAAAAATGCTTAGCAGTTATAAACAAATTAAAGATTGGAGGTGTAGCTGCCTCATATATGAAGCTGCATCATGCGCCCTTTGACTCAATTCAACTCTACTGTGCTTGCTAGTGGAAAGACACAGAGAGAAATAATCATTTGATTAGCACAAATGATTCTGTCCTGTCATTTTAACTGAACTAAGGCCTCAAAGTGCCTGTGAGATGAAAGCAATAATTTGGTATGCCTGTGATTCTCAGTTTCTATGTGCCTTTCACTGTATGGGCATCTTGTCACTCAGAGTGTGATCCTAGGGCTTAAATATAAATATTTTTGCTGCAAAATGGCTCCAAACACAAGCCTTCATTAGTTCAAACAAAGAAATTCTAATCTCCCAACTTTTGGCAAATTAAGTGATTGTCAGAAATAATTTTGACTCTGGAATTTTCACCCGATGAACAGATATGACTTTACTGCAATTGACCCTTAATCTTATTAGTAATTAATAATAAAATAACAAGACCAGCTATGTATTATAACACCACGATGGAGATCATAAAGCCATCTTATACTGTGAGGGCATAAAAGCCAGTCATCCAAAAGAGGTATGAACTATTAAGGAGCAAGTTTTAAAAGAAGGAGAAAATGGAGGGGAGGGTACAGAAAACATCTCTGCTTTGTTTCACTAGAAGTGATTATCTGTTCTCATAAAAGACCATTCTCACAGACTGCCTGTCATGGTGGCATAAGCACTATAGAACCTTAATTTGAACACTGCAACACTTGCTGTTCAGAGCACTTATACTTGACCACCTTGCACTGTGAGCAGTCAGGAACAGTATTCTTCCTTTCCCTACTGGGGTTTAGAAGATAAAATACAAGGTATGTCCAGAGGTAAATGTGAATTTTAGATAAATAATGAATAATTTTTAAAATAAGCAGGTTTCAAATATTACATGGGACATACTTACACTAAAATATTATTCATTATTTACCTGCAATTCGAAGTTAGAAGGAAATCCTGTATTTTTACTTGTTAAGTCTGACCACTTTATGGGCCCCAGCTTCATTCTGCAGAAGCACAGGGAGTCCAAGAGACTTATTTGGAATTCCCCATGAGGCAATGTCCAAGTCTGCTCTGGAATCGGGTCTTCAGACTCACCATCTAATGGTCTCTTCACTAACATAATAATCACAGGAGCCAGTGCTGAGTACTTCCAGGGATCAGTCTATCCTGCAGTTTCTGATGTGAGCTTTGCATATAAATGGTTTGTTGCTGCATTTTTATTGGCGAATAGGGAACAAGCTGATGATGCCAATCAAGGCTCACAGTGGGATAATGCCACCCCCCCAAACTGAAGAATTCTTCTCTTTATTAAAAGAATACTTAAATAGTCATTAAAAAAAGAGCTGAGTCTCTGGCTGTAGGAAATATTTGGAACCACAAAGAAATCCACTTACATCTCCTGGGGCCACCACATCATTGCAGAAATAGCAGCCAAGTTTGTAGCCAGGGATGTTGGCAAAAAGCGATGAGCCAAGGTCAGCAGGTGCCACAGGGTGGTTGGGACACAAGTCCCCAGCCCCCTGTTGCTTAGGTTTCTTCAGGCCATGTCTCATGACAACAAAGGTGTCAAATCCCAAGGCAGCATTGATGACAAGCTGTGGATTTCAAGGAATAAAAGACTAGAGTTAAGAGACATTTGTATTTTTTTTTTTTTTTTTTTTTTTTTTTTTTC
>PVKE010047313.1:0-11965 GCA_004027555.1 Craseonycteris thonglongyai | reverse complement strand
TTAACTGTATGAAGGGTTGTGTGTGTGGGGGGGTGGGGGGGTGGGGAGGGGGGGTGGCAGGGGGGGCATTCTGAGTAGGGCTGGTGCAGAATACAGCAAAGGCTATATTGGGGGAAAGTCTGATGTTTTGAGAAACTGAAGTCAGGAAAGTACAGCTCATAAAGGAAGAAAAAGTGGGTGTGGTAGACAGTGGTGCAGGCAGAAGCCAGATCACACAAGTCCTCGTTAAACATATTCAGAGCAAGGAGAAGCCTTTTAAGCATTTTAAGCAGGCATGTGACATGATCAAATTCATATGTGAAAAATCTCTCTATGACTGCACTATGAGAAATAGGCTCTCGTGGGTCAAGAATAGATGGAGGCAGCCCCAGTTAGAAATACAAGGTTTGTTCAGGAAAAAAACAAAACAAAACAAAACAGAACCAGCCATTGTTAATATAACGAGAACAGTTACATAGCTCAATACTTTCTAGACAGACCTCATATATTATAATAGTCCCAGTAAGAAAGAAAAGGCATCGTTTTTAGAGTGGCGATACTAGAGGTAGAAGAAAAACTGAGACATCTGAAAGCGGGTTGTGCATAGCAAGTGAAATTTCTATAGTGCAAGACGATGTCACAGAAGAATCAGACTATTTCTGGAGCCTCCAAAATTGACAGAACAAGTTGCTGAAGCCAAGTAAATATCTTCTCACCTAGACCAATGGGGTTATTAGACTTGGAAGAAACAGACAGAGAAAGCAATTTTCAGGTGAGGATGGAATAAAGAGGTTTGTGTTGATGACAGACTCAATCAAACCTCAGAGCAACCTTATCAAGCAGGAGTGCATGGGGGCGGGGCGGACAATATTTTAGTTTATTGCTGTTGTAAATGGAGGGCTACCCATTGGTTTTTGTGTACTTATTACCCTCTCAGACTCAAATTACAACATTAATGAGAGAATCCAACACTAATGGTGTCCACTTGAGAACAGAGAGCTACTTAGGATGCTAAGGTAGAAATTACAGAAGCCAAAATGGCACAAGAAAGAAATCTGAATTAAGCAGGTTTTCATTCTGATTCCAGCTCTACCATTTATCCACTGTATAATATTGAATAAGGACATCCACATTTGTAAGATTTTGTTTTTTCATCTGTAAAACTAAGTAATATCATCTACCTCTGATTTCTTGTAAAAGTAGAATATAGTTAAAATACCTAATATGATGGCTAACTCACAGTATTAAAAAAAAGTTAATAATTATTCTAAAGAAGCACAGCCAAATATTACTAATTTGATAATAATAATATTTATTTTATTTTTGTAAATTGGCTCTCACTAAATATCAGATCCTCTGCTAAAACCATCATATAGATTAACTTATATAATTCTTACTATAACTCCATAGAGTGAATAACATAATTACCCACATTTTACAAATAAGGAAAAGAGAAGCTCAGTGACAGCAAGTCGCATGCCCCAAGTCAGAGGACTACTAAGTAATAGAGTCCAGATTCCAAAATAGGCAGTTTGACGCCACAAACTTCAATATGCTTTTTTAAAACCAAAAGGAAATGCAAAGCTCAATTTTGTTTTCATGGGAGGCTAACTGCTGACTGAAAATGTGGCATTTAAGGCATATACCATGCAAATTAGGTTGTCTGAATCATGGCTTCCTTAGGCATACTCAATCTGCCTGTAACTGACAGATCTAACTTCATTTATACAGAAAAGATCTCTTTAATGAGGAAATTCAACATATGACTAACAGGGAGATTAAAATCAGCACTAAGGAATGGCATTTATAACAGATGATATGATAATATTTTGTAAGTATGAGTGCTTTAAAAATAAATATCTGTATCATCTATCTGTCATCTGTCATCTATCTACCTATCTATCTACTAACCTGCCTACCTACCTACTATCTATCTGTCTATCTACTAACCTACCTACTATCTATGTATCTATCATCTATCATCATCATCTATCAATCAGCTATCTACCTAACTATAGAGAAGGTGTGAGAAAGACAGTTTAGTGTTTTGTTCCCCCCTCCGCACACACATTTTATAGAGTGTGGCCTATAGAGTAATAAGAATGGGAATGTAAAGAGTAACTTGTGGGAGTTTCAAGACTATTCAACTCTACAAATATTTACTATAGGCCAACCATACATCCAATGCTGGACCCACAAAACAAGGACTTTGCCTTAAGGAGTTTATGTTAGTCAGTCAATACCAGAGCTAAGATGCAGCTATGTAGATATGAAAGCGTGAAAAGTGATTAATTTTGCCTGGGCCAGAAAGGAAACACTGAGGAGATTAAATTAGTATATAACTTTAACGGTCAACTAGGAGTTCTGCCCTGGAGCCACAGTGAAACAGGACAGAGGACAACTTTCCAGCCCAAGGAAACCTGCCTGCAGGGTCTGTATTCTCCCAAGATGGTATGAACATTAAAGTTCATTGGGAAGAGGTTTCATGCATTCGAGAGACAGCGCATTTTAATGGACAATGTATTGGATATTAGCTGTCTGTACAAGTCATTTAACCTCTCTGACCTCAGTTAAGAGTTGAAACCTAGAATCTTTTCAGGGGTGTCTAACCTTTTGGCATCCCTGGGCCACATTGGAAGAGGAGGGGCTGTCTTGGGCCACATGAGGATGACACAGACACTAGTGATGGCTGATGAACTAGGAGGAAGATTGCAAAAACATCTCATGATGTTTGGGGAAAGTTTGCGAGTTTGTGTCGGGCCGTGTTTAAGGCTGTCTGTCTTGGGTCGAATGTGGTCCACAGGCTGCAGGTTGGACAAACTTGCTCTAAGTTCTCTTTTAAGTCTAATATTCAGTAATTGTATTGCAATTTCAGACAGAACCACAAGGCTAGAAGGAATCCTATTTGTTGTCCACAAAGCCTGGATAGGAAGAAAGACCACTAACCACACTGATTGTACAAACCCCTTTAGAATATCTTGGTCAAGGTTCTGATTATCCCTTGGAAGAAGAAGTTACCTTTTTAGCCTCCAGGTCTGCATTGCTGAAGAGAAATATAATGAGAAACAAAATGTGAGCAATGTATGAAATTCTAAATTTTCTAATAGCTATACTAAATTAACTAAAAAGGAATAGATAAAATTAATTTTAATGCGATAGTTTATTTAACTTATATATCCAAATATAATCTAAAAAATTTAAATAATGACATACTTTACTCTTCCATCCCCATACTAAGTCTTTAAAGCCTGCTATGTATTTTACAATTATAATGCACTTCAATTCAGACTAGCCACCTCTCAAGTGTTCAATAGTCACATGTGGCTAGTGGCAACTCTCTTGGACAACACAAGCCCTAAGATGTTTCTTCAGAAATGCCAGACAGCCCTGAGGGACACCACATTTCTCTACCACTGAGGGTTTAGGCTTGAATTAATAATTATAGATGAATTTGACGTGAATTGTTGAGGCTTTGACTCCTAAGTACTTTGCCCTGGGAGCAGTACTCATAACATTTCCCTTACGTGCAACTCAGCAGAAAGGAAGACTGGGAATTAACTTCCATGTTCCATTGGCAGAGGGGTGGGGTAGGCATCACTGAAGAAAAGACTCTACCATTGACTCAGTTTCTCTTACATATAGGACAATTTGAAGGGTGTGTAAATATTAGCACATGTAAATCATACAATAAAATCTATGTCTATGTGATAGACATTAGCATCCCACATCATCGATGAGGAAACTAAGACTAAGACCGGAGAATAACTAACTCAGGCTCACATGGCTGGAAAGAGGTAGAGAATAATTCAAACTTAGGGCAGTAACATGTAAGAGGCAGAGTTCCCAGAGCTAAACCTGCTTGGTCACATAAAATTCCAGAGCATCATAGTCCAAATAGGGCAGAAACCTGAACTTTCTCTTCTGATTTTTAAGCCCTGCATCCGGGCACCTGTTTACAAGCTTGGGCAAAAGCTTTCCTAAACAATACTTGAAAGTTTGAGTCACTTCTCTCCTCCTGGACAGGGAACAAAAGCCTATCATACCCTCATAAGACTTCTGACTCAAAACGGATTCCAAGACCTCCCCTTTCATCTTTAAATAGGGGGTATGGCTCCACTCTTTCTAATTACTAACGCTTTTGCATGAACTCTCAAGAAAAGCAGAGGTTCTGGAAAGCAGCTGGTACATGTGGGGAAGACCGGCTCTGTCAGCTTCTTGCTATGTGACTTAGAATATACAAATGTGCCTCTGAGCTTCAGTTTTAGAGTCTGTTCAATGAAGGCAGTAATACCCCCCTGACAGGGTTGTTATAAGGACTGAAGAAACATGGATTATGAAAGTCCTAATACATAAGAAGCGGTCACTGAGTAAATTCCTTCTTTTCTTCTGCAATACACTGGTCCTGGATGGCCCTGTTATTTATTACTGCTCTTTGACTCATTGCCAATAGTTGGCTTCTTCCCCAGGAGTAGTGTCTGTCTGCTTGAATAGGGTAAGAATTACACATGGAAATAGGACCTCAGGGTCCTCCCCTCCCCTCCCCTCCCCTCCCCTCCCCTCAACACCCCCTGCTTCAGACTACTCAATGGAACTGCAGTGAAAATAAACATTTCATGTGCTCTTTTTCTCTAGAGAATATATTATTCCTTAAGATTGTGTCAAAAATATTCTGACCAGGATGCTCCTGAGGGATTTCATGACACTGAACGACCCTCCCACCCAGCCAAAGCCCTGCATCCTGCCTCTGGCCATTTCTGTCTTACATGATCCGCACACCGTGTCACACACCTGGGAACTTGGGTTTGTTTAGCCCTGAAGGAGGAGATAATGAGGAAAGAAGTGGGAATCACCCAGTTCTGCAAAAACCCATGTCACTAACCGTTGGACTGAAGGAAAGGGGAAACAACCTTGCTGATTGTGGTGGACTAGGATGAAGCAAGCCTAGGGGAGGTGGGCTGCAGTCTGCATAATGAGAATGGGCAGGCAGACCTGGCTGAATGATTCTCCTTACACGTTAACAGTCTGTCTCACCAATTTCCATCTACCCCTAGTCTTTAGTGTTCCAATCATTTTGCAAAGCTATCCTCTAACTTGTTTATCTGAACTAAAACAATGTTTTAGACCTAAGGGGGTGGGGGTGGGGGGATGAGTGCTTTTCACTATACTGGCTAAGTCTTACCGGGAATGGTAAATTCTTCTTATCTGCTATTAACATTAATTGAATTTTTTCAAACTAACCAATTGCTTTCCTAAAAATTTCATGATAGAATTTTCTTTAGCCAGAACAATAGTTTATATCATATTACATTAAATTCAATAATTCATTACCTACTACACAAAGACATTGATACCATTTCTTAATAATTACTGTTCCTTGTACAGAATACAGTGTTATGCACATAAGGGAGATCCAATGTTTGCTCTGAAAAGAAATGAATTAATGGAGATATGCAATTCTGTTCCAGTAAAGAAAACAACAGAAATAAACATCTCTGATAGAAAGAATGCATATGATAATACACTAGTAATACAAGTATAACAAGTGTTATACTAATTATGCAAAGCAATATAAATTAATGAAAGGATAGACAGAATTCCACCTGGGAGAAAACAGTAACCAGCAGGGTCTTGATAAACTGGGCATTTGTGTAGTGGGGATAACAGGTGAATACTTTTTCGAAACTGAAATAACAGACTGAGCAAAACCAACTGAAAATAAATAACAAAATATATTTTTACAATGTTCTAGAATTTACACGTTTTATGTACATGTTATTCCATTTATGCTTTCTAAGAGCACTAGAAAGTGTCGTGTGTGTGTCTGGGTGCTATTTTAAAGGTGTATTAGTATTTGGAGATCACTTGGTATGCAAACTTAGTACCGAATTGTTAAAGTTACAGATTCAAAGATATAAATTTTACTTAACTTTTAAAGTTCAATTTATAATTGTGCTGTTAAGATTTCTAAATCTAGCAAGAATTTTATAATTATCATTAAGAAAGATTTATCACTTACTTAAATTCCCTTTAAACATTTTAACATATTTATAAATTTAATGTATTAAATTTCATTTTAATGTACTTTATCTGAATTGCAAACAAACCTTCCCAAGTATTTAAATAATTACTTTATATCTAATAAATAAAACTTAACATATGTGGAGTTTTAAGCTTTCTTATATGTTCTAATACAATCTATAAATGGTAAGATTTTTTAAATCTTTCATCTTAAAATCTCAAATCACAACCAATTCCTTGAAATTCTAAAAATAATCTGTTAAATATTCTAATCTGGAGAATTCTCTTTAGAAATACAAATACATACACTACCAAATACATACAATTATCATGTAACACAAACACACTAACAAAAAAGTTTAATTTACTTCATTATGCTATAGTTAATATAAATCTTTTCAAGATTAGGGAGGAACCCCTGACCACCAAAAAAACAATTTTGCAAATTTTGTGGTTAGTTTCCCAAGAAACTTTGAGGGTTTAATATTTAGCTAAGGTTGTATATCATGTAGAGATCTCGGTAGGGAGATGTATAACTGCAGATACTGAGGGTAATTTTTCTTACCTCCTCAGCCATAAGAGAAAATATTATTTTATAGTCACTACCTCACCAACTCCAAAATTTTAGAAAGCAGTTGTGTCCTACCTAGCTCATGTCCCTTGGATTCAATATATACCATAAGGGGATGTCCACCTACACAAGCAAGTTCACAGCCACTAAGTTTAAAGCTAGCCTTTGCTGTTTTAGTTGGTGTTTCTTTGGTTTTCTTTAAAAATTTAAATCTGAATGGATCCTGTATAGGCCACCTAGAGTCACGTTCATAATATTAGGGAGATAATATCATTATTATCTCAGGACATCTAGACATAGAAAGTAAACATTGAAAATATTACTAAGTTACCTAGAAGTGCTGCAGAATATTTCATTAATAAAGATGATGGATTTTACACCCAGGATTTCTATGAAACAACCTATTTTTCTCCCATCTCCCCTATGGTATGAGTAGTAGCTGCACATGTTGCGTGATAAATGGGGTCTGGTAGGAGGTAATGATGGAAAGGTGATCGAGGCCACACTGTGAGGAAGAAGAGTTTTGGTGACAGTGGAAAACACAGAAAGTTCTTGAGTGAGTAACAGAAATAAATAGCCAGTTTGTATCTGCATTTTAGAAAAAGAAGTTTAGTACAACCAGGAGAAGCTAAATTTGGAGGGAGGAAAAAAAAGAAAATGGGGAAGCCAGTCACTATATTTCTATGGTGATACAGTGAAAGATAATGAGAGCCTCCTCTGAAAAAGAAAGAGGTGTAAAGATAGAAAAAAATTGAAGAAACCATTAGAGGTAGACTTGAAAGGATTTGTGGATTAAGCCCTTGACCTACAAAGTCATCTCAGATATGTCATGTGTTTCTTAAGCCATTGTAAACATTGCTGTCTCTGAGACACCTGCAGATTTAATTTACTTTGAGTACAGTTATAATGCAAATATTATCAAGAAATAATTATATATATTCAGTATTAAAGTGTGAACTATAGAATAATCCCTTTAAGCTGTCTGTTTTGAATTTGTACTAAAGTGACACTGAAAGCCAAATGGGGTATTCGAGTGAAAACAGCGATACTGGTACTCAACAACTTCATATGGCTGACTATTCAACAGAAGATTCGAATTCAAGTAAAGGTAGCCCTATCCAGCATAATGTTTGTAAACGTGGAAGAACTGTATTTATATCAAGCAGTGATGATTGTGATTCAGGAGATGAACAGTGGAATTGGGAAGAAGAAAATATTCCAAATATAAAACCATTTACCCAAATTGCTGGTATAAACACTTTAGTTTTGCAAGGACTGGGAGCAAATTCTATGCCTCTTTGCATCTTGAAACAAGTGTTAAGTAATGATTTTTATGAAATGGTAATGGTAGAAACAAATAGATATGCAAGTAAAAAGATGAAAAACCAGAAGTTGGAAAATGGACGAGGAGTGGTTTCCAGTAGCACGTGATGAAATTAAAGCATATCTTTTGTTATGTATCATAACGTTGTAAGTACAAAAATCTAAAATTGGGAAAGCTGGGATGGCTCAGCAGGTTAAGCGCTCTCTTGGAGGCCCCAGGGACCGAGGATCGAATCTCGACCCTGGCCCATGCAAACCCACATGCTGAACTGGGGTGTGCCCCCAGTTCAGTTCTTGCCGGGGCCTATGTGGGAGGCTCCCGACCCAGTTCCTGCCCTGTGCAGCCCTGCACCCACCTGTGGAGTGAAACTATATGGAAAAACTAATGTCAACTATGGAGACTGCTCTGGGCCCTCCCCCTTCTCTCTGTCTCTCTCTGACTCTGTTTCTCTCTGTCAAAAATCAATAAAATAAATCTTTTTAAAAAATCTAAAATAGATATGTACTGGTAAAAAAGAGCAATGTTAGAGACACTGATATTTCTTAAAACTATGCCTCACAAATGTTTCTTGGTTATATCACACATTTTTCACTTTGTGGATAATGAAATGGTATGTAAAGAAGATAGAATACAAAAAGTGTGAAGTACAGTCAACTATCTGAATAACAAGTTTGAACAATTATACACTCCAGATGAAGACGTCTCCCTAGACAAGACAGTGAAGGAATTTAAAGGATGACAGGGGTATGTTCCAAACGTGCCAGATTTGGAACCAAAAATTTACAAATTATGTGAATCTAATACTGGATATTGCATACACAAATGTTAAATTAAAAAATAAGGGGAAGCTGGGATGGCTCAGTGGGTTAAGCAGTTACTTTGCAGCCCCGGAGACCAAGGATCGAATACCGGCTCCGGCCCATGCAAACCCATATGCTGAAATGGGGAGTGCCCCCAGTTCAGTTCTTGCCGGGGCCTATGTGGGAGGCTCCCAGCCCAGTTCCTGTCCTGTGCAGCCCCGCGCCCACCTGTGGAGTGAAACTATATGGAAAACGAATGCTGTCAATTATGGAGACTGCTCTGGACTCTCCCCTTTCTCTCTGTCTCTCTCTCTCTGTCTCTCTATCAAAAAAACAATAAAAATAAATCTTTAAAAAAACCAAAATAAATAAATAGTATTTTTTGCTCACATAGAATTTCATTTACTCCATGTATCAAGGTGTTAATTTGATTCCCATGGGGTCTAGAGAGTTCAGAAGATTTCAATGTTTCCTCTCTAATTGCCCACGAGAATAGTGATTAAGAAGCTGTCAGTTGGCTTTTGTTTAAAATAATCATACACAGACACACACTAGTTCAAAGTACACTATTTGGTGGGATGGATGTAAAATCTGTTTTAGGGAACTAGATAGAAACATATTAGTATTAAATATATATATATATTTTTGTTTGAAGTACTACAATGATCCTTTTGCAACTCAGACTCCCCATGTATTTTTTCCAAACTGCATCTTGCTTCTAAGACATTCCAAGTTTACACTTGACAGCTTTCAATCCTCTGCTAAAAAGTAATGATCTAAGAAAAACAACGCTTTCAGTCCTTGCCTTTTTTTTATTTACTAAAAAAAAAAAAAAAAAGCTTTCCTTTTCGGCACTCGTTTAAAAAGATGTGCAGGAAGAATTATTAATGGCATGAGAATGTTCTTATAATATGGTATTAAGCAAAACACACAGGGAATACACCTTGATTTTAGAAGTGTTACACATATAACACACGTTCTCACAGACAAATACATAAGAAACACATGAAAAGAATAAGAGCTTTTGTATATGAGTAGCAAGGTTAAGAGCAAGGGGAAACTTCTTGTCCTCTGTATTTTACAAAATTTATATAATGAGCATACATATTTTTACAATCTCAAAAATAGTTGAAAAAAAACGTATACTGACCCATTTAAAACTGATTCCTTAGTTTATTTTTCCTAAAGAGTTAGAACAAGTATAGATTATAATTTAATTGACTAAACATCCAACACAACTTTTAGTTATTCCAACAAGATGCAGGGCTCCGCTTCAGAAATCCACCTTCAGCCTACCCTTCTAGGCTCATTGCGTAACTCAGGGCCTTATTTTTTCTTCTGAATGTTGGTACATCTCCTTAAAAATAAATAAATACATCTAGGTAGATCCTTTTAAAATAAATAAATACGTATACATTTTAAAAAATATATGAAAATCTAAGTGTACCCGTTAGATAATAAATAATAAAACAAGACTCAAATTTTGTCTCCCACTATTCATTTAACTTTCATTTCAAAGGAAAACATTCCCACAGCTTCTTTCAATTAAATATCTACCTATTTCAAAAGTGCCAAAGTCTTTAATGAGTCTAAACTAAAAAAAAAAGAAAAAGAAAAAAAAATCTAATTTAAATTTGAGAAATATGAGTAGGGCCCGATCTTCCCAGGGTCAAATGTTTCTTTGTTTTATTGCTCATTTTTCTCTTTTTAATTCTCAAGAGCAAAGTTCTTCAGCCAATACCAATTCATCGTGGAGAGTTTTATTACCTTATTTACTGTACTAATAACTAGTGCAAACTTGAACAAGTAAGGCCTCTTTGAAGGGGTGCCCATGCTTCCATTGGCTACTAACGTCTCCTTAAGTGCAAACACTCCTGGATTCATGGGAGGGTACTTGTCAGACCCATGGTAATTTTTCTGGGCCCTGGATACCAGGAAAACTATAAAACACCCAAATCAGGGAGATCTGGGGTCTGATCAGATGCTGTATCTAACAAGCCAGATGACAGCCCAACAAAGCCATCGAAATGGAAGAGAAGCCAAACAGTCCCTTTGGAGAAGGGAGTCCAAAGCCAGAGCAAGGGTCTGGAGTAAGAGCGTTCATTCAGGTAGCAGTGGCCTGTCCTGAGCAGGGACTGCTTCCTGTGTCAGTAATTTGTCCTGGTCCCACCAGCTCCTTGCTGTGAGGCCTGGACAACTACACTTCTGGGGCTCAGGCCTTTCAACTGTAATATGGGCTTAATCAAACCTTCTCTTGGTGTTACTACAAAGATTAAATGAATGAGGCACTTAGAACAGTGCTTGACACTTCACAAATATTCCATAAACATCAGCTATCAGGGGTGGCCAACAAGTCGATCGTGGTCGACCTGTCGGTCACGAGGCCAATTTTGGTCGATCATCGATCGCTCGCAATGTCTGGGCTGGAATTCCGTGTACCATGGACTTTGAAGCGATTGTAGAAGACAAAACTTTCTAGCAATAATTTAATGCATTCTGGGAATTTGCCAAGGTCATAAATTCCTAGAATTCTGACAGCCTGACACTGTGATCTCCGCCCACCCAGACAATACATTTTGACTTATGTGTTACACTTGTCACCGGATGCAATGCGTGAACGCAACAGTTACGACTCAACTCATCAAAGAACAGTCAGTTAGCTTGAATATTTGGTAGTGTCATACGGTAGCTTCTTTTCTTTTGTATTAACAGTATTATTATCAAGCAATATTATTTATCCTCGGTGACCACGTTGAGTTTCAATTTTTCTTCTGTTTAAAATGGAAGTACCTTTTCTTTGTTTTAAATTAAATTGCTTTTCTTACCTATCTATTTAATTGATAAGTGAGCATTCTCGGCAACAGATCTCTAAACTGCCATCATTACACTGAGAGAAAAATAAGGGACAGATATACAAATATATTAGGAATAACAATAAGTCTATTTAAATTAAGAAGTCAGTATTTTAAACCGTAATAAATATATTGTAACTTTAACATACTTCTTGTAAATTTGAATATATCTATATTAGATTTTAATATACCTGTATTGTTGTCCCTGATCGTAATATGCACTATTGTTATTATTTCTCTCAATGTAACGGAGATAATTGCCACAGTTCATGAGTTTTTGAATTTTCTAGGAAAATATTTAATTCAATATTTATTCTTTAAATTGTCATATTTCTTTGCATTCTAGTATACCCATGAACATGAGTAGTAAACCGAAAAAATCGAAAACTTATCACTTCAATGAAGAATGGGAACTCGATTA
>PVKE010047312.1:0-11955 GCA_004027555.1 Craseonycteris thonglongyai | reverse complement strand
TGTAATTAACCTTATTAATTAGCACTGACACGTTTAAGTAAATACGTATACTGTTGTCATTTTTGTCTTAAATGAGTAAAGTATGAATACTGTTTACATATTTAAAACATTCTTGTACCCGCATACACGAACATTCCTAGGGGCAAATCCTACTTCGCGGTTTTTCAGCTTTCGCGGAAGGTTCTGGTCCCCATTAACCACAAAAAAAGAGGGATCACTGTACTCTAAATTTCCCCTATAATTTACTCTTTGATGCATGTCAACTAGAAGTATTTTGTTTAATTGACAAATAATTGAGCTTTTCTATTTTATTGTTTCTATTTCTAAGTTAATTCTGTTGCAGTCAGAGCATAGTCCACATGATCTCAATCTTTTAAAATGAATTGATTCTTATTTTATAGTCCAATACGTGGCCATAATGTTAAATACCCCATGACTATATAAGAAGAATGTGTATTCTATAGTTGTTGAACGTAATGTTATACAAATCAGAAACAGGTTAAGGTAGTTGATAGTGTTGGTCATATCTTTTATAATCTCACTTTTTTTTTATTTTTAACCGATTCGTTCAATTAATTACTGAGAGAAGGGTATTAAATTGTCCAATATTTTTTTCTATTTCTCCTTTTAGTTATTCTTTAACTTGTTATTTTTGAAACTCTTTAAATACACACATATTTAGAGATATACCTTCCTGATTATTTTATCCTTTTATATCATGCCCCTCTTCATCTATTTGTATCTTAAATTATTTCAAAAAATTTAAAGCAAATTTATCTGTGGCAATACTCTTGACTAAAACCTACTCTGTCTGGATTACTATATCCACATTGGCCTACTTTGCTTGTTATTTGCATAACATATTGTTTTCCTTTTTTTTTTTTTAATTCTCTGAATCTTTGTGTTTAAAGACACTTATAGATGGCATAGAGTTTCTTTTTTTTTTAATCCAGTTTGATATATTCTGTTTTGAATTGGAGTATTTAGCCCATTTACATTTGATGAAATTATTGCTATGCATCTTTCTATTTGTTTTCTATTTGTCCTTGTGTCTTTGTTCCTTTGTTCCTCCTTTACTGTCTTCTTTTTAACAAAAATTAGTTTTTTGTTTTAATTTTCAAGAGGGCTTTCACACAAACTTCATAATATTTATGAAGTGGTTGCTTTCTGGATTATAATATGTATCATAAACTTAACAATTTCCTAAGAATTAATATATTAATATCACTTCACGTAAAATATAAAACTCTTACAATCGTATAATTCTATTTAACTGCCTTCATTTGTGCTTCACTATACACAAAAACTCCATGTTATTAATGACATACATTTTCCTTAAAAATAACCTGTTGTAGGATTTTAAACAAAAGCTTTTTATATTTATCTATATACTTACTATCTCTTGGTCTTCTCATGTTGTTGTTGGGTTGTTTTTTTTTCTTCTATACATTAAAACTTCAATATAGTATCATTTTGCTTTATCTTAAAAAAAAAAACTTCCTTAAGCATTTTTATATTATAGGTATAGTGATAAATTCTGTCAGCTTTTATTAATCTGAAAATGTCAATTTCACTCATTTTTGGAAGATAATTTCAGTAGATAAAGGATTCTAAGGGGATACTTTCTGTTTTTCTCTCATCATTTTAAAGATGAAGTGTCCATTAGTTCTGGCCTCCATTTTTCCCGATGAGCAGTCAGCTGTCCCCCTTGTCATTGCAATCCTGTACGTGATAAACATATTTTTCCCTCTGGGTGCTTTTAAGAATTTTCTCATGTATCACATTTTACACTTTAGACTTACACATGTTGTATGTCAATTATATCTTAGTAGATCTGGTGAGAAAGAGATTTTTCTCTTTGTATTTGGTTTTCAGCACTGTGCTATAATGTGTTTAGGTGCAATCTTGCTTATATAGTTCCAAACTGTGGCTTCTTTCTCAGTTAGCAAAATAAACAATTGACACTCTAAATCTTCTTTAGAGAGTATAATATTTAGCCAGCTAGTTAGTGCTAACCAAAATCCCAGCTAAAAGAAATGAGATAACTGACCGTAATTAATACCTCACAGGAACACCTAAATTCAATTGCATATCAATTATAGACTCACAAGGTTAAGCTGACTGCTAAAGAACTAAAGAAAAGTGTAATGTAATATAAACAAGTTGTGTAATTTTACTTTTGAAATTTGCACCTTTTCATGCCCAGTGGAGGGAAAAAATCCCAGATGAAATATTTGTTTTAGAATTTACTGTCAAGAAAAATCTTAGTCTCTCTTGAATTGTTGTATTCCCCACTTTTTAATAGGATAGCCTGAAAGTTTACCCTCACAATTAGCCCATGTGTATTATCATTCTTGCCCTAGTAACAATTTTATTTTTATTTTTAATAAATATAAATGTCATGATTTTGTGAAAGCCGGGGTGGCTCAGCCAATTAAGCGCTCGCTTTGCAGCCTCGGAGACAGAAGATAGAATCCCATCCTTGGCCCGTGAGGACCCATATGCCAAATTAGGGTGTGCTTCCCACGCAGAAGGTCCCCAAGCTCAGTTCTCGACACCCCCCTGACCCTGGTTTGGCCCCTGGCTTGAGGGGGCATGTCTCCCATGCAGGAGACCCCCAGCCAGGTTTCCGCCCTGCACGGTCCTGACCACTTGTGTGGAATGAAACTATGTAGAAAACTGATGACACACAACTGTGGAGGTTATTCTAGGCCCTGCCCCTTCTCTCGGTCTTTCCCTCTATCTCTGTCTCTCTGTCTCTCTGTCTCTGTCTCTCTCTCTCTCTCTCTATCAAAAATAATAAAATATATCTTTAAAAAAATAATAAAAATAAATGTTATGTTTTGTTAAATTCTTTCTAGACAGACGACCAGTAAATTCATACACAAAATAAAACACACACATATGAGAGAGACAGAGAAAGACAGAGAGAAAGAGAAGCACAAAAAGAAAAGATAAAAGAAAGACAAATTTCATAAAATAGCATCCATTCCAATATGTGGTACTCTTAAGGTAGTGGTTGTCAACCAAGAGTGAGTTCGCTCTTCAGGGAACAACTGATAATGTTTGGAGACATTTCTTATTGTCACAACTGGGAAGATGCTACATAGAATATCACCAATCACTATACAAACTGATAGCCAAAGAAAGTAAGAAAGAGGCTAACTAGTCTCCACTTTGGAAGCTATAACCATAATTAAAATAATCAAACGTGTACAGGTGCTGTTTGTTCTGTGAATACTGGACCCATGGTTTTGATTTTTATTGTTTTTATTTATTTATTTTTTCTTTGTTTTAGTAGCCTAGTATAGGAATTTTCATCAGTTTATAAGTTGAATATTACTAAACTGAATTGAATAGCTCCACTCCAAAACACAATGGACTATTTATTTTTTCAAACAATTAAAAGATATGAATTATGGCTAAAATATCTAGGTACAACTGACTTCCAGATTTACTTGTTTGCATTCCTCTGCTTAGACAGCGTAATATGGAAACATCTCACATAGGTACAGGCCTTAATTAATCTCCCTACTGTTAACTAGTTTCTAAAGGTATGAATAATTCTAGTTTTAAGTCATATTTTCTACTTTACCAAAACTAAATTTAAATAATTTGAAATATTTTTGATCATTTACATTGTTTGTGGTTATTAAATTTTTATTTTCTAAAAAAAAACTACATTGACCTTTGTAACCTCTTTAGCACGTTCTTAAAATGACACAGAGTCAGGTTCTGAGCACTCCAGCGAGCTCAAGTTTAAGTGGGTAAATGAAGAATATATTTGCTCACAGTATGTTTGGTCCTCTGGATAAATACACCTTATGGAAAATGTGTTTAATTTCATCTGTTCCTGCCAGAAGATTTGGCTAACGTACTTGTGTAGTGGCAGTGGAAATAAGGTCCTGCTGAGACATCGTTCTCAGAGACAGAATGTGCTACTTCAAAATAATGGCTTGAAAACACCACAGATTTTTCAATTACATTCTTACAACATTTTATATAAATGCTTTAGCACTTTTTCTCTCCAAATGGTAAAATTAACTGACTGACATTCTAATCACATGGTAGTAACATTGTAAGTTAAACTGAGTTAACATGATCATAATGCTTGTAACAGAACCACCATAAAATCTGACTAATTAAGTAGTTTCAAACTTGGAAGTCCACAGATTGACTTGACAAATAATAAAAGTTTAATTAATGGCAGACTTCTCAGAGGTTAGGTTGAAGAGAATTGGCAGCTAGAAAATGTTGACATCCTGATGGGCTTCCCATCTAAAAAGGAGCTAATTTTTAACATTAACTAATATTTTCGAAGATCTTTCTCTTTCAATATAAAGTTAACTTGCACACCTAAATTGTTGAATGTCAATTTTGAGGTCAATTACAGTATGTTCATTGTTCCTAGAAGAATTAAACTGCCTTTCTAATACTGCACATGTAGGTCAAGTGAATTTTCCTCAGTTTCTGCATTGAAGGGCATTAAAAAAAAAGTGTCAGTTATGATTGCTTGACAATTCTACTGGAAACACCTTATAAAGCTCTAGATGTAGCAATACACCATGGTGTTAACACATCCAAATTATACTCATGAATACACAAGAAAACATAACAAATCTCTTAGTTGCTTCAATAATTCAGAGAAATGTGAATATGTGTCTTGGCAGATACCTATTTATTAACATTATATGGAACATAATAATTCATTTTCATTTGTGATATTTTTAATACTGAAATATCCACATGCATGCACTAAATAACTTCACATTGAAATAGCCATGAAACACCTGCTAGAACAATTTGATAAAAATATAATGCATTTGTGATTCCCTTTAAGTTGGAGATATGTGGGGAGAAGGACAAGTATATGTGTACCTGTGTCTACAAGAGTTTATGTAAAAATTTATTCTTACTGAGTAAATAAAATAGGTTGCTTAATAATCACAATATAACAGCTGTCTCAAACGCCATAGCCTGAGGTGATCTTTATATTCTGCAAACAGCTATCCACTTAATAGCAGTTCATTATATACCACCTTATATCAATTAAAGTTGTCCCTAAATTGCTACTGAGATCAAGAACGGTATTCTTGGGGAAGATGGGATAGCTCAGCGGGTTAAGCGCTCGCTTTGAAGCCCCGGGGACCAAGGATCAAATCCCAGCCCCAGCCCATGCGGACCCACATGCTGAACTAGGGTGTGCCCCCAGTTCAGTTCTTGCCGGGACCTATGTGGGAGGCTCCGGCCCAGTTTCGGCCCTGCGCAGCCCTGTGCCCACCTGTGGAGTGAAACATATGGAAAACTAATGTTAACTATGGAGACTGCTCTGGGCCCTCCCCCTTCTCTCTGTCTCTGTCTCAGTTTCTCTCTGTCAAAAATCAATAAAATAAATCTTTAAAAAAAAAAAAGAACAGTATTCTTAATTTTATGTAATGTGGATTTTTCTATCACATTTCAAGTTTTTTAAAGATAAGCCATATTTATTGCCTGTAATCTTTAAATTAGTGCTGCATTCATAGTATACACTTAATACATACATGATGACTTGCTCAATAAAAGTAAAGAACTGGCATTCTATCAGACAGCTTTAAAATAGATCTCAAAAACAAAATCCTTTCATGTTTTTTGCATCTTCAACTATTAATAACTGTTGCACAGCCTCTGTGAATTGGATAATTATAGTATCTGTCTAAGCTCTTGCTGTTAGCTCACTACTGTATATCTGGTTTATTCCACTTTCTGAATCACCTGACTTTGTACGCCTAGATCACTCGGGGTAATCACTCCACCAGAAGAATGTTGCTTCAGTGGTTGTGAATAAAAAGTTTAGTGTTTCTAGTGAAGTTTGAAAATATGAAATTGGTTTGAGAGATACTATCTTTTAAACTTATAAAGAGGATTTGATGGTCTTTGTTTGGATATCCATTGTTTGTAGGTTGTATACTCTCCAATTGCTTATTCTATGGCAAGTATTGTTATAATAGATATTAGATATTAGCTAAGGTATATTAGCTTGTTTAATCTTGAGCATCAAGATTATGGGATAAGCATTATTGCTATACCCATATTACAGAGATAAGATAACTGAAGTATAGAAAGGTAGTCAAAGTCACACAGTTAGAAAGGGGTCAAAGCCAGTTGTCTTTGGTTTTATATAAGTCTCACTGAGAAGTAGGTACATCTTTCCCTAAATATAAATTATACATATTACAATAAGTGGAGGTGATATACAATGCCTTCAAAATACACATGAGAAGTATCTCTCTATCCCAAAAGTGTGTTTATTTACTGTTTAAGATTTTTATTTGGAAAAGTCTGCCAACCCATTGAGGTACTGAAAGAAGTCACTGAAGATAAGCATTTCTGCTGCAAGAGAGCTAATGGGAGGATTCTGATCACCTCACCCCTTTCTCAAAGTCACCCATTTGTGCCTTCAGAAAGTGGCTGTAGATAATAAACAAATCTTCCTAGACCTGCTTCTTAAAATAAAGTGAGCCCTGAAACACTGAACAATATCATGCAATACATAATAAATGCCAAGCACTGATTAAGTTCTTTGCACACTGGTGTTGTGCAAAGGATGGTGGTTAGAAGTTCACCATGAGGTACAGAAATTGAGAATAAGCATTTAGTAGCTTCTATAGAAAACTATAAGTGTAATTTTTTATATTCAATGTGTTCTTTAGAATTGAGACTAGTGTTTTGTATCTTTATCTCATTTTTTAGTAATTCTGTATACTATATTTTACCAAAATATCAATAGATTGAAAACTTCTAAGGAGACCTGTAACCATAGATAGTATGAAAAGCATCCCTTTATGTATACTGACTCATTTAATTCTTATAACTCTATGAAGTAACTATTACTACTAGCCATATTTTCAGATAAAGATAGTAAGGCAGGGGAAGGTTAAGCAAAATTAGACAATTAGCTTGATAGAGCAGAAACTCATTCCCAAGAATTCTGCTATGAAGACATGATCTTAACCACTACGATATAGTGCATCTCTTAAGCCCATCTCTGGTGGATATTTAAAAAGCAGTGCTAGAAAATCCAACTCATGGTCTTGGCTAAAGAACAAAGGTGTCAATAGAATGACATTTTTATTTCCCTGATATCCAGCCACTTCCACCCCACTATAATCGTAAAATAGTGCTGAGGCTTACTCAGTCAGAATAGGAGATCATCCTTAATATCATCTTTGTTCCATTATTGGAACTCTCATTAAGCCTGAATTTGTTGGTTTCTTCTCATTGCCAAGACTCTTCAAGACTTGGCAGCCTAACTCTAGCTAGAGCATTTAGAGGCTGAGATTCTAGAACTGAGTTCCAAACCACACACTGCAGACAAAATCTTGTGATGATATAAGTCACTTGCAATCATGAAACAAACATATATGTATTAAATGCCCACTCTGTGCAATAATATGCATTCTTTTTTATAGGAGTACGTTGTTCCAAAATTTTATATGGCCTACATTTTAAATCCATTTGATTTCAGATTATTAAAACTCATACTTTAACTGGCACACTTGGACACTGGTTTAGAATTTAAATCAATTAAGTCTCAATCAATAAAAACAGATTAAGTTTCTCTACAATGTACTCCTTTTGTCCTTTTACCGGGGTTGCCAATTCTCCTCCTTGCCAGGCAACAAAGTGCAATAAATAGATAGAGAATGGAATTTGAAGCCAATGTTCAAATCTGATTCTTCCACCTACCCACCTAATTAACAAATATTGGGCTCTTATTATGGGTGAAGGCACTGTTGAAGATGTAGTACTAATTGAGATGATAAGTAAGCTTCCTGCCCTGTAGGCTTACATTTGAGGAAGAGACATTAAATAAATATAATAATGAATAAGAAAGTAGTAATAAGTGCTATGAAGAAAATAAAACAGAGTAGGGAGCTAAAGAATGACTGAGAGGGGTGTTTTATATTGTTTATCAGGGAAGAGCTCTCTGAAAAGCCAACAGTTTAACTGAGAGATCCGAATGCCAAGCATATTTAGCAACTGGAAGAAAGAGAATTCCAGGAGAAGGAAATGTTTATCGTACTAGAAAAAGAAACAAACTTGTTTAAATAAAAGAAGGGCAGATACTGACTAACATGAGTGGAAGTTCAAAGATCAGCATAGTTCAAGACTGTTGCACTCCAGTGACTCTGTGATCTCAATTCAGCCTTCATCTCTGTGTCAACCTCAATCCTGCACTGGTGGCAAGAGAGCTGTAGAAGTCCCAGGCTTTACATGAAATATCTTACCGAGAGGCGGTTTCTTGATGTTGCTCTATTTTAAGAGTAAGAAAATGTTTCCCAAAAACCTAGGGCAAGTTTTTCTATGTGTCACTGGACTGAATATGGTCACCTGCCCATTCCAAATTTAATGCCTGCACCGAGGAAATTTCTTATATTGCTGGCACAGCATAGGCATCTAATTCTATGCCTTACAAATAATCACTATTGGCTTTGGTTACTCATAATTACTCATGGAGCAGGAGTCAATCCCAAAAATTATGTGGCTACATAACCATAGAGCGGTGGACACCTGAACAAAAAATGAGATGCTATCGGGGAAAGGCCAAAAGTGCAGGTACTTATACGTCAGGGTGAGAAGTTTAGATTTTAACACACAGTACAAAGCCCTCATGGTATTTTAAAAAGAGTAGCATTGTGGGGCTGAAATATGATATATGTGCTTGTGCTGGGAGCAAAAGATAGTGGTGCATCACTAAGTCATTTGGTGGTGAAGTTATTTCTTTTGTTTAGAGATTTATTTGATTGTTTTTGACAGAGACAGAGAGACACAGAAAGAGACAGAGAGAAGGGGGAGGGCCCCTAGCAGTCTCCACAGTTGTATGTCATCAGATTCGACATGGTTTCAGTCTACACAGGTGGGAGGAGGCCATGCAGGGCAGGAACTGAGCCAGGAGTCTCCCGCAGGGGAAGTTTGCCCCAGCAAGAACCAAAGTGGGGGGCTCCTACATGGGAAGCACACCCAAAGTAAGCATATGGGTCCGCTTGGGTCTGGCCCGGACTCAATCCTCAGACTCCAGGACTGCAAAGCAAGTGTTTAACCTGCTGAACCATCCTGGCTTCCCCTGGTGAATTTATTTCATTCTAATTCCATTTACTCTGCTTTCAAGGGAAAATGATTTGACTACTTATTACAAAGGTTTGTTTTAAGTTGTAAATAAAAAATGTCTAAAAAGTGCTTTCAAATTCTGTGTTAAACAAATGATAACAAATGCACTATTATTCCTTCCGTCTCACTTAAGCCATCTTCTCAGAGCCTTATCTGTCCACACCAGCCCTATACTGACTACTTTTTCCTCTGAACTCCAATGATGTTTTACGTCCATAAAAATCATTTTAGAGGTTATAATTGTAATAGTGTAGGGTAGTGTATACCTACCTGTATATTACATTAGAATCTAAAAGCATTTTAAGATATTCATATTCACACATAGCATTTATGTGACATGCATGTATCTTGAACTATATTTTAAGTGCAAAGCATACATCAGAGTTTCTAATAGTATCTGGCACAAAAGAAGTACTTAATAAATATGAATATGCTTTCTTTGGGCTCCAGCCCCATGTTTATACTTGTATTGATCCATTTCTCTCTCCTCTAAGGACCTGCCCCAGATCTAACCCAGGGGGTGGAAAACAGAAAACAGGAAATCAGTAGTTATTGAAAGAACTATGCACTGATTTAAACAGAAACTTTTAAATAGCAGTGCTAAAAGAGAAAAAAGTAAATACAAAGAAACTAAATAAAAATAACAAGTAACAAAGACACAGAGACCTATGGACACACTCAATAACTTGGTGATTGCCTGAGGGAAGGGGAGGAGGGGGGAAGGAGAGAGGGAAGGGAGGCAGGAGAGGGCACCAGCATTATGGACACACTCAATAGTTTGGTGGTTACCTGGAGAGGGGGTAGGAGGGGGGAGGGAGAGTTGTGAGGGGAGGTAGGAATGGGCACCGGATATATGGTGATGGAAGGGGAGCTGATTCTGGGTGGTGGGCACATAATGTAATGCATGGGTGATGTGATGTGGACTTGTGCATCTGGAAACTATCTAATTGTTACCAATCAATGTCACCCCATTAAATTTAACAATAAAAAATAATAATAATTAAAAAATAATAATAGTAAAAATAACAAAATTTACTGTTGTATAATTATTAGCTTGAAATTATTGGATTTTCATTTTAGTAGAATTTAATTTTACTAAGTACACCATTAAATTTTTAACTACTGTTTTGGTTCTTTCCCAGAAGTTCCTATAGGAAAAGTTGGAAATAGACCTAGCACGTGGTCTACAGTTTCGTTTTGAGCATGAGGAAAACAGAAAGATCCACTGAAAAAAAATAAAAATTTTAGGTTATTCAGAAATGTAATGCATTTCAAAAACAAGAGAGCAGAGCAAAGCTCATGTGCCAAGGCATGAATCATTCAAACACAGACACAGCACATACTGTACATATTCAAGAAGTTTTAACATATGACTTTCTCACACTCTGGCTGAGACATCAATAATATAAACATCCCAGATTAAACAGTTCAGACCTGAATCACATTAAACCATGTAGAGCAATAAACCTTCAAGATAAAAGACAAATAAAATGGCAGAATTCGCTGAAAAGCCATATGCAGACCATGTTTATGTTTGATTTATTGAACAGAGGGTGAATGGTAAAAGCTCTTTTTGTTACACTTCTTGGGAAATATTAATTCAGAGTTAGTAAGATCATATACTGCATGGTGTTAAGAAATAAACATAATCAATTTTCCTGACACAGCAGAATGAAGCCTAACTCAATTTAGGACAAAGTTCAGAAGAAAAACTAACAATCACAAAGGGAATAAAATGAGATCAAAATGTAATACAAATATGCTTTATTACTTTAAAAGTGTAGGCAAGACTGAAGGCTCATAATTATATAATATTTAATGCTTAATTTTATTTTCTGTGGTACCTCTACAAGCCATTAGTCAAGAAAAATATTAAAGAGCACACATTTCAATACTACATAATTAAAATAAATGTCAGTTGCTATATTTTGCTTACTATGCATTTGTGATTTATATATTTTGCTGAATACAAAGTTAAGGCAATATACGCTCAGTAGGAAAAGCAATATCACCCTGCATGCCCCACAAATCATCTACAGAAGTGTTGCATGCACCACCATTTACTTAGAGCAAAAGGTTGTTTTTCTATAAACACATTATTTACAAGAACATCAGATGCAATCTGCATGCTAATGTAGTCTTCTGTTTCATAAAATTGATCACATGCTTAAAGTGGCTTTCTCTCTCTCCACATGATCACCACCTCCCTCCACCTCCAATTAGTTTCATTATCACTTAGATATCCACCATGTAAGTATCTGTCGATATAGACCAGAAGTGGCCAACTTTTCTGTATATAAGATCTACTTTTTATCTTAAAAGTGTGTCGCAATCAACTTGTTGTCATAGGCGTAGTCTAAGGGGGAAGAAGGGGTGTGAAATGCATACTATGCTTATACACTGTGTTTCAGTATAAGGTGCATTCCAGCGAGGTATGGGTAGATAAGTAAAATATATGTTCAAAACTATTTTTTATTTGTTAAATCACTTATTAAGTTTTCGAGATATACGTAGGCTCATGAAGAAAATAAATTTCCAGACCCAACTTTTGATAGCAGCATTCCGTACATGCGGTACCTAAAAATTTCGATTTTCTGACACTTTTTCAAGATAGATTTTTACTAACTTAAAATGCAATTTAATTTTTTTATCAACTGCAATGTATAAGTTGTTGTACTATTTGTTTATAAATATGAAAAAGTTATTATAAAAATGCACAGTATGGCTGATAATTTGATTTCAATATTTCACTTTTGCGTTTTTTGGGGGCCAGGAAAATTTATCATGAAAGAATAATATGACTTACTT